>JADDOH010017348.1:0-13109 GCA_016648135.1 Agrypnia vestita
AAAGTCGGCCGTGGCAACATGCGTGAAACGGTCGGTTCGGGTTTGACGGCCCGGCGTTCAAGCCTCATCTCCGGCCGTGAATTTGAAAGAAATTACGGACGTTACACGAAGTAACGGGGACAGACAGACGGAAGGATAGACAACGAAATAATTATGTTTGATAATGCATAAGAAACTCATATAGATGTACTGTGACCTCATCAGGATCGAACCCAGAACACGTGTAGTGACGCAACAGTGTCTTGTCCACTTGTACTACAAGTGCCGCCAAACATTACTAAGATAATAATCATTTAATATCCTATACGTATAGTGCGGAAGACGTTCATTGATCATAGGATATAATTTAAATAATTACACGTCTACCTGTCTATATATTGATTAATGTTTTATATTCTTGATTTTTACTGCACGTAGTTTCTTGCAAAATAAATATCATATCGATCTAAGGTGGTAAAGTGATAAAAAAACTAACCCATTAAAACCAAGTTTTTATGGTACTTCCTTCATCGTTGAAACAGGTTTCGCGCCTACTCCACGCGTCGGGATCGAAAATTAAACAATATATAAATCGTTAAAATTTCGAAAAATCCAATTATACTAAGTTGTTAGATCCTTTTTATCGTCGCCACGAGTCTGCCTGCAAAGTTTCAGCTCGATTGGATGACGAGAAAAGGGTTAAAAATAGATTTAAAGTTTTTTCGGCATACAAGCAGACAAGCAGACGCTACGAGTTAAAAGAAAGGAAGTAAAAAAAGACTATCTACCGCAGAACAGGTATTTTTATATATCTAGCTAAGTAAGTAGTGGCGTGCTACACATATTCCTATAGTTGTTTTTTGTCTAATAAATGCCAAATTATCGATACTGAAATTAAATGAAATCAAAAAAACTTACGATACCAGTATGTCAATACAAAAGAGTGTAGTGAAATTGGTTTGGTGGTAATAGACTGACAGGTGACAGAATTTTTCATAACGATCATGGATACGGTTAGATTTACTTTTATAGTTTGTAGAGTAGTCCCCTAAGGTGAACGATGTCGGTCTGCCTGCTCTCACTGGTTGCAACTTCGAGGCTTCTTACTTACAAGAGGCTTCATTGTTGCGAAAAAAAAACTATAACAGAAATGGTCAGTTTTAGTACCAATTCAAAGTATGGCGTCTCCGCAGATGGAACAAGTTGGTCTGCCTGCTCTCAGTGGTTGCATTTCAGAGTTATAATGCTCGCAAGTCACTGCATTTTTGCGAAAAAAAAAACTGTAACAGAAGTGGTCAGTTTTCTTCTTCTTCTTCATCAGCCTTCGTCTTTCCACTGCTGGATAGAGGCCTCTTCCTTATTTTTCCATTTTCCCTGTTGTTGGCTAATTGTAGAAATTTCTTTCCCCCCACAGCGACAATATCATCGGCCCATCTCTTTTGAGGTCTTCCGATGCCTCTTTTATTTTCCCAAGGTCTCCATTTCAGAACTCTGGGAGGCCATCTTGTAGTATCCTTTCTTGCAACGTGTCCTGCCCATAGCCATTTTAGCTTCGCTACACGATTCATGATATCCACTACTCTAGTTCTGCGCCTAATTTCGTCGTTTCTAATTCTATCTCTTAGGCTTACTCCAAGCGTGGATCTCTCCATGGTCAGTTTTAGTTTAAGTTTAGTTTTAGTTTTAATTTAAGTGTAATGTGTCACAATCGTAATAAACATATATAATGATATTGGATCCACCATTTTAAAACAACCTGTATTTTATGTTTTATGTCCGTACGACGATATACACGCTAGCCCACTCGGATCCTGCGTACGTATTTACTTCTTGTACTCACTCGATCATTCATTTGGACTCTGGTAGTTTTTATGGAGCTGTTAAGTCCCCGGCACATTTGCCGCTACCCAATTCGGGCGGAAGTTGTGCAGTATTTCAGAAACGCGGCGGAAAAACCTCCCTTAAATGATTCATATTACACCCCGGGCGCTGGGGTGGGGTGGCGCCCCTGAACGTGGAACAGAGCTCTCCACTTAGGGCGGGCCATAAACCTCCGCATCGGCCCTGGGCCCTGCGCGGACCGTCGCCCTCCGTGTTATATCTCCTTAATTAGGTTTTCTTGTCCTGGTCCCGGCGGAGTTTTACTGCAGCATCACAAACCGAGGCTGGCTCCCTCCCGACCCACCTCCCTCATCCACACATGCGTCTAACCTGGTATCTTATTCTCCTTATACATATGAAGACCCCACGGCAAGTAGTTGTTGGCAAGGCAACATTAATGTCAAAATTGAGTTAATAAGCCCTCTAAACTAAATAATGTACGCTCTTTCCATTGGAAATATGTTCAGAACTAAAAAATAATTAGAACATAACGGATTGTTAGTTACCTTTGTAAAAACCACTACCAGACTTTAGGTCTACCGGTTTCGAGACGTACCCGTCTCTTCGTCAGGACCAACACTACGCCACTACATTCACAATACTACACACCTCAACCATAGTATTGTTACACTTCCACCAATAATTGATTACATGTGTGTTAGTCTTGTCAGGGACAAACATGCGCTGATGCACTGATTAGCCTAATGAACCATCAGTTTTCAAAGGTAACTAACAATCTGTTATAATGTCTTACCACAAAGTTAATGCTTTAAATATTAATAATATAATTGTAACATGTTCAAATCATAGGGATGAAAATGTTAACTACACTTTTTCATAAAAATCAAATCAACTAATGGGAAGAACATGTTATCTTCAATAATAACATGTTCATGCCGTCATTCTGAAATTAACACGCCTTTTTATTTGATTGGAATATTTATGGCTAATATAAATTATACTCTGGCAGTACTGTCATATATTTTTGTTTATATTTGAAGACTATTATAAAATGTACTTATATATTTAAATGGTACTTACCATGTTTTGAGTAATGCATTTAGAATGATAGGATTTTTTCTGCGTACACCTAGAGTTTTTGAAAATACTCGCGTACTGAGAACTCTTTACAACGCCTTGGTGCGAAGTAGACTCGAGAGTGGCTCGATGATTTGGGGGCCACATGAGCTTAGTACTAATGGTAGAGAACGTACAAAAAAAGTTTCTCTACATGAGAGGAAACGGGCATTATCCTTGGCTTTACCCAACCGAGTTCCTCCAGGGTATGCTTGGCTACAATAGTTTAGAGACTAGACGCAATGTGTATCTGATTATGCATTTTTATCGATTGTTGCGCGGTATGATCGATAATCCTGAAATTATGGTTATGGTTATGCCTGTTGGAAGAGCTACTGCTATGCTGAACATTGATCTGTTCCATGTCTCTGAGAGGGTTTTCCTTCACTTTTGATATGAATGTACTTATATACTTCTTCAAAAACAGCAAAATAATTTTGTGGTGACATTATTAATATAAGTAATAAAGATAAACTTTATAAAAAAAAAAAATGTTTTCACCACTTATGTATTGAAACTTGTTGATATTTTTCAATACCAAAGTGGTGAAAACTAAGTTTATTTTTATTATTTATATGAATTTATTATATACATCTGATATTTAATTTTTTGTATATTTTCTCATGTTTGTAACATTTACGAATTAAATATATGTTTGTAATGTAAATGTTATATTAAAAATAAATAAATTCAATTGAAAATTGAATTGAATTTCCGATAGTTATTTTCCCGGCAGAAATTGCCCGAAAATTTTATTTTCCTTTTCTAACATTATAATATTTAACATGTGCATAAATTGTTCACTTTTTAACATCAATTTAATACTGTTCGAATATATTTTCTGGTGGGTTACCTAAAGATATTTTATTCATTTTTGTATTTGGTATTTAAATACAATTTACATTCTAAATTATTTTCAAGTTGAAGTATCATTGCAGTAACTTATATCGATTACGAAAAATTCATTTATTGCAATAAAAGTTAAATCACATATTGAAAACACTGAAAAAATTCCAATTGGAATTGGAAGGTTTTTAATATTTTATTTGACTTGTGTTAAAGGTAATGAACTTTTCATCTTAGATTAGATTAATGTAATGATAATCCAACGTTTTGCAAAAAATAAGTCGGAAAATTTTTAAAAAAATATAAACTTTGACATCGCATATCTCCTTAATCATTGATATTGATATAATAGATCATGGTTGCTTGAACATTTTCGACTCATGAACAAGACAGGAATCTACCTGTTAAGTATTATGGACTAGTTCTGTTACACCCTGTATATACCGCTGTGACCCAATCCCCTCGTCTAAACATGGGGTTTAGTTAATTTCTATTCAATTTTATACTCCGGGGGTTGAACGAATAAATTAATTAAAGAAATTCAGAGCAAGTAATTGAAGTCAATAATCAAGTACAATCAATAATCAATAATCAAGTACAACCCTTCACATCACCCCTTCTTACAATGTACCCGATCTCCCACCATCTAGATACCCCCTCCACTTCTACCGAATCCACAACCCACACACCAGACAACCACTCCCACATACTTAAGTCTTAATTCACCTGATGAAGGAATCGGACATTTCCGAAACATGTAGTGAAACAAGTGCTCAAATATAAGTGGAAAAAAACAAAGTTCATTGTTTTATTTCATAATTTGTTCAAATTCAGAGAAATTTCTTAAATTCTTCAGTCCGTAAATGCGTGGGTGATGTCCTTTTAATATGTAATAATAATTAAAATTGAAAAATATATTCTTTCATAAAATTGTTCGCTATGTTGGCAATACAATACATACCATTAAAAAAGTAACATTTTCAAACTGCGAATATGGAAACAAAGAATATTTTTAACAAAGACCGCATTGAGGAGGGCAACATGGACTAAATAATAAATTATTCTGTATTCTTCCTACACATTATTTTATACATAAGGAAATATTACAAAATATTTTTTTCCGAGAAATATATTTTTCGTAACCGAATGAAATCAAACAATGCATTTTTTTCCAAAAAATATCATTTTCTGCTACACTCTAACCAATCAACAGCGTTTCGCTTCGCCCTCCGTATTTTCATTCCACCACAAAAATATTACCATTGCAAGCATTGTTATCATTATTCAATAAACTCATTTCACATCTCTTTACACCGTGGAACAAGTCACAAGTCACAAGTCTTTACACCGTGGAACGTTAATTTTTTAAGAAAGTAATCAGGTTGTCTCGTAGCTATTAGCAAAAACTTCAGGATTGCCTTCTTCATTCAATTTTGAATATAACATATTATTTTGAAATGTAGTCAGTTCCGGAAATAAGCGACATTAAATTTTTCTTTTTCTTTTCAATATCTCTTTTGTAAAACGTTAGATTATCATGTTATAGGTCGACCACAATCAATAGACAATTCCTTAGCTTTGTCTGGTAAGAAAAAAGCGGGGAAAAGTTGCCTGGCAAACCCGTATTACAAGCCTCAATATGATGTTCCAAATAAATATATATTTTTTAGTTTAAAAAAGGCTACTTACTTACTAGAAAAACTTATTTTGTGTTCATTTTTTGCATCGTAACAACACATTTATTTTTGCACACATTCTTTTGAATGCGGTCTAGCTACAGTAATTTATATTGAATATTAAAAATTCATTAGTTTTGATATAGCAAATAAAAAATTAAAAAAAAAATTTGAAAAATATTTTTATCATTTTACTTGTGTTGTATTAAAGTTGTTTAATTTTCAATATTCCATATAAGTTACTGCAGTGATAGTCCAATATAATTATAAAATAATGAAAAAAAAATGCGACACCTCACACAGAGTATAAATAATATTTTCTATTCAAAATTGAATGAAGTAGAATCCAGAAATGTTTGCTGCTAGCTACGAGTCTCTGTATGAATAAATAAAAATATAATATCAAACGAATAATTTGCTAGTCTTGTGTTAGAATAAAATTCCCACATAATATGATATTTGTAATGCTCGACTTATACCGTTATATCCGATCAGGCGGATCACTTCCGTTCTGGCGGGGCCACCGGAAGTACTCTGTGGAGCCGGAATCATTACCGCCCACTGACGTGAAGTGAGTCATGTTGCGTATACTGCGAATAAATTTTTCCCACGAGATACGCAGAATTAGTGGTAAATATCGATATTATGTGTTGTACAAATGTCGATACTATATTACGACAGTCTTCCTTTTAAGTAGCGAGTTATACAAAAAAAAACTAATCCATAAAAACCAAGTTTTTATTACACTCCCTTTCTTTCTAAAATATAACATCAATTAAAGACGAATTAAAACATATAACATAACACTAAACTTACAGGAATTTAATATATTTCTAAAATGTCAGATGTTTTGAGCTTTGAAGATTAAATTCTAAAAATATTTGTCAGTCAATTGAGATTTTGATTGATTCAATTATCAGCAATATCGCACCTTATGAATTTTCAGCGTTAAATGATTGAAAATAGTCAGAATCAGATTTGAGTAATGTAAAATTCTTTTAAACTAAGCAGAAATCTAAAAAAAATATATTATTCGATTTCTTCCCAAAAACTGAAGGGTGCTGTCATCTATGAACCAATTGTCATAAATTTTCGAAATTCGTAGTGAAGTACCTATAATACCGACGGAGTAATTCAAATTTTAAATATTCCGTCAGTGACATTCCGTGATGTAAAACACCAAATCAAAAATATAAATATCTCATACCAACTGCAATATCTGTACTTATTTATTGGAATGGTAAATTTTCAAACTACAGAGGGCGGAATAAGAATACAACTCACATATGGAACAAGGTGTGCAAAGTTAAGATATATACAACTTCCAAAATTTGACAGTCTACCATGGATGGAATTTTTGAACGTACATTGTATAAAGTGATCATCTAATCCAGCCGCACGATATATCGTAACCCTATGAGTATCCAAAAAAAATTGCATACCTTATTTTCCATACAAAAAATAACTTCGTCTCTGTGAAATATCTACAAGTACAATAATATATAGGTATCTTGAGAAACGCATCATCAGAATTTACACATGAACATATCGAATTTATGTCACAAATGGTAAAAATTTACTGAAATTACGCGGTGGATGCGGAGCTTGGAGCAAAGGTTAATATCAGCCAGAAAGTGCGTGAGCTCGCACATGTATCCAGTGCGCTCAACTGTACTATCCGTTGCTCGGAACCGCTAACCACAGATCTGTGAGCGCAGCCTCCCAAATGTACTAATACAATGTATAATTAATGCAGTTGTGCTTTATCTATCAGAAAATATAGAAAACAATGTTTTGGTGGAATTCGCTGATAAATACTGAATAATCTGATTAATTGAATTTTCTGATACATAGTGGTAATCTGATTATCTCCGTATCGGTACCGAATTCACATACAGGGCTGCAATGATTTCATTCAAAATTTAAACACGTGTATTTACCTGTAAAATAAAGCATACTAATTCTTTAACGCTTTTACTTATTAAAATATTTAGGTTATAACAGAGTAGGTCCGCAATACCTGACAAGTAGATTCCTCATTGATGGATTTTGCGTTAAAACTGTGGACATAAAATGGGGTGAAACAGGGATGTGCAGTGAGAATCATAAGCATGACTTTTATTAAAACATACATTTGAAAAAAAAATCGAAACTACATCTTTGTCTGGCAGAATATTACGAAATATTAAAAATGTGACCAAAAATAAAAATTAATTAAAACGGTTAATTCTGGCGTCCCCTAGCGACGGTTACACAAAGTAATTTGTATCTACCGTACCAGAAAAAGTGGATCGCTCTAAAAGTGGGTATCTAAGAGGCCGCTATAGCCTAATTGGATAACGCGCCTGCCCCGGATAGGAGGAGGTCCGTGGTTCGAGTCCCGATAGCAGTCAAATATTTTTTCTTCGATTTGATTTTTCTGTTTGTCTTTCTATTTGATTAATTAATTTAGCCTGAATAATATGTTAATATGATAGAAATATAACGAGAGACATCAATTATTTCGGTTTCTTCTCAAAATATATGCTTAGGAAACAATCATGCTTCTTGTTCTCACTGCGCGCTCCTGAGTGAAAAACATTAAATCTGTTACCTCTACTTGAGTATTTTTAGTAATTTGCTGCTTTCATTTCTGGTCGACTTACAAAATAATATAATATAATAAATATACAAGAAGATATAATCGAATAAAGAAAATAAATATCAATATAATACAGTAAAATTTCTATAAAATAATTTTAAAATATTGTTATATTTTACTACTCATATTTCGAGAGTAACAGAATCTTTTCTCTTGCCATCTCAATATATGGCAAGAAAACCGATTCTATTTATTAATTTATTTATTTAGAGTATTAACATGTTCACAGTACAATAAATCGAAGAAACAATCTTGAAATATTCTACTGGAGCTCAATTATGAACGACTCTATCAATGTAATTTCAGATCATAAACGCTAATCTAACCAATTATATAAGCAATAAAACAAGAGAAAAGTGAAAAAAACAAAGTATGACAACAGCAATAAACAAAGTATGAAAACAGTAATAAATCAAAAGAAAAGTGAAATAAACAAGTATGAAAACAATTTTTAAATTAGTTTTTAAAATAACACTCTCCCAAACATCGTATTCTTAATAATACTTGAATTCACTGATGAATTGAATTAACTGATTTATCGATAAAGCCATTTTTTCTGGCAGTCTGACAGAGAATCATTCTATTGGTTTCTTTGAATACATTATTAAGACTGTCTAATATTATGTGGTCAATTATCACTTTAAAGCGATAAATTTTCCGAAAACACGGCCATTCCGAAGCTGCTATTTGGCGCATAGTTGAATGAATTAGAAATGCAATAACCCCACTTTGCGTTGATAATGACCTCTCCTGTAATAAGACGCGGGTATTCTCGCCCTAGCGGTGAAATCGAAACTAATAAAACTTGTCGGAATCCGCTCCCACCGAAGTATCCTTAAAGTTGCCAACTCGGGGCTGGTTGTAATTTTTGCGCTACACCAGTGCGATGGGCTTTTTAATTAAATTCGCAAATTTATTGACGGTGCGGTAATTAAATTCTTATACCTATCGCGAAGTTCAAGTCGCCATTTTGGCCGCTTCTACCATTATTGGCCATTCTACGTGTAATCGGGTGTTTACACTTCCTCTATTTCCTGTTAAAACTTGTTAACGTAATATTATTATTTCACTTTTAACGCAATTAATTATATTTTAACCCCTGTTCTTAGGATAATCAACAACTTTTTGATGTGTATTATCTTTTCTCTCGCTTTTCTGCAATCTGTGGTTTCGTGAAAATGGATGGAAATGCGTAACAGGAAATAAGACGCGCGCAACTTCATTCAACCAATGAGCGATGGAAAAAAATCATCGTTTATAAACTAATCAATGTCCAACAAGTGCCATCACAGTGAAGACGCACACTTCCAGCAGCTTTTTTTAAATAAATGCCAAAGAAGTGTGACTCCTAAACGTTATTAATTTTATTTTGAGTGTGGTGCGAGTGTATATGATTCGTGCATCTGAGACGTGTAACACGAATTAAAAAAATCATAATTTTAAATAGTTACTCATATTACTAAGTTTATAAAAATATCAGGTAGAAAGTATGCTGAAGAAGGGATCCGCCATTGACCTCTGAATTGGCAAAAACTAATTTATATAATTTAAAGTATTCTATAATATAATATTTATTTTTGGAACTACTTAAATTGTTATCTTAATTTTGTATGTGTATTTTCTTTTCTCTTAGATTTAGGTATTCCTATGATTTACTTTAAATTCTTATCTTAATTTTGTATGTATATTTTCTTTTCTTTTTATTTTCTTTTAGATTTAGATTCTTTAATAATTGTCATTTGTTGATATTACATAGGTACCATATGAGAATAACTGCCACAGAACAGGTTTTTACCTAGTGTGGCAGTCATTAGTAACTTGTATTGGCTAGTGTAAATTAACAATAAATAAATAAATAAATAAAATAAAAATTTACTCTTCGTTTTCCTGGTTTTCGCAGCTCTTCAATTACGAAATGCTACAGAAAAAATGATTATTCCCGGCTCTCGTCTTGCTAGTCCCTATTACTTGGGTTCCATCCACAAAGCCTTCCCTCCCCCGTGTTCGGCAGCCTTTGACGACACGCGACCCGCCGAGCCCGCTGCAGAACCTCCCCGGGGTGGAGGCTGAGCCGGGGACTCCAAGTCGGGAGAGGAACACCGCTGGGACACAAAAGGCGCAGCGCTCCAGGGTTATGGCTCCGACAACATTTCGCGGAACATGCCCGGGGCTGCGCAGTCTTCAGCGCACATTATTTCGGGCATTTCGCGTCTCGCACGCGTGTGTGTGTACACCCGAGCACTATTTACAATATACAGTGACGAGAATATTTTCCACAAGAACGTTTGGCAGGTATTTGTTTTAGATGTTAGGGTACGCGCGCACTAGCGTTATTTCGCCGCGCGGCGAAAAAACGCAGCGGCATAATGTTGCTCCGCAGCGTCGTAACAAAGGGTTTTGAATCGTAGTGCGCGCTAGGGATGGGTCGTCGACGTATTTACCGTCGACGAAACGAGACCGTCCACGTCCATCCATCGACGAGACGATCAACTAGTTGAATTCGTCAACTAGTTGACGCGTCAACTTCGTTACGCGGACGTCGCGGACGTTTATCTAAACATCGGGACGACAGTCAACTGTCTACGGTTTGACGCGACGCTGCACGACGGCACAACCGTTGGTTATTTTTATTACGTTAATTTTTAAAATTTAAAGAAGTTCGAAGAAATATAGTTTCGGGGAAAGTAAAACCGCTACTTGTGCTTATATGTAAAAAGAAATATTTTATTATTTATTTGTTTATAGGCTTTTACATATTGTTTTATATACTTCTTTCTATATATAATAAAGAAAGAAGTAGGTATACACAACAATATCAGGTGTAAGCAGTAAAATATAAATATAAACTACATATATAAGCAGTGAAAGTATCGGGTATAAGCATTAAAATATGAGTATAAAAATTAAAAATATAAAGTACAAAGCAATGTGTGTATAAAAAAATATATTAGATACACATTATTACATGTGTACAGGGTTATTTGTAAAACAATAATAACCTAGCAGGACTATATTCCTGCCTTGATTATGAGTATTATTTTTTGTAAAACGTTGGACTATCACTACACTAACTCAAATCGATTACGAAAAATTCATTCGTTTCAATACAAGTTAAATAAAATTATAAAAACCTTTACATTTATTTATTATCTATAAATTTATAAATAAATACATAATTTAAAAATACTTTACATTTGAGATGTTATCTAGAAATTTATTGAAGAATACATCTTTCAAAGTCAGACTTTCACTTTGTGGTGACATTATTAATAAATAAATATATCTGTATTATTTGTCAACTTTAGTTTAAGGCTCAATTTGAGAAAAGGAACATTGTTCCCGAAACATGTAAAAAACCAATAAAAAGTGGTGTAAACAAAATTATAATAGATTATTTTTTTTATCTACAAAGTTGAAAATAGGGAATTTATAATAAAAATTAATTAAACCTAAATTCAAGATACAATAATTAATGTTGGACTCCTGAATAAGGCCATAGTTAGGTATAGAAATTTTTATTCCCTACAAGTTTGTTTATCATTTATATGCTAAAGTTGAAAAGTAAGGAAATAACACAATAATTAAATTTTAGCATCCCTTTTCAGGTAAATATATAAGAAGTCGAGATCGATCGAATAAAATATTGATTTTAGAAAAATATCTAGCCGGCCTATTAATTAATAATAGTTCAATAAAAAATAAAATAATTAAACAGAATTGTTTTATTTTATACGGCGTAAAATTGGGAATTCACCGAATCGTCGCACGTGACATCACAAAAAATCAAGTAAAAAATAATAGATAATAGCTTATTAAGCCTATCTCGCGCTACGCATGTATTCACATTTCAAATCTCTAGTCATAGTTCGTGTACACAGATCTGCACTCTATGGTAGTGTACTTTAGAGTTGAAATAAAATTACCCGTCGAGCCGTCTATGACGTCTATGGCATCTACAAGTCGACAGCGAGAGATGAGAGAGAAATAAACGGAGACGTTTTGTCTTGCTCTCGCTCGTTTTGCATTGCGTTAATCTCGAATCGTCCACCGACCACGGCGTCCGCTGTCCACCGTCTACGAATTCAACTAGTCCATGCGATGAACGTAAACGGTCGACGCGTCGATGCAACGTCAACGGTTGATTTCAACTAGTCCGTCCATTCAACGCCCATCCCTAGTGCGCGCACTTAGCGGCAAAAAAACGCAGCGGCGAAAAATCTGTGAAATGTTACAACTCTCTCGCGGCGCGGCGGTCGGCGGCAAAAAGACGCTTCTTTTTGGCGCTGCTGTCAGCGGCAAAAAAACGCATCTTTTTCGGCGCGCACTACGCGCTGTTTCGCTGTACCATATAATATTTTATGTGAAAGAACAATTGCTACAAGCAATAATTCTGCTGACCTGGATAAAGATTTTAATATTGAAATGCTAATTACGAAAGTTGAGAGAAGTCCACCATTGTATGATATTACTTCAAAAGAATATAGTGAATGGAATATTTTTATACGTGATAGAAGGTCCAACTAGTTTTAAAAGTTCATAAAAACATTTTTTATTCGTTCGATAATATTGGAAGAATTTTTCGGGGTAATCGTTAAGTTCACCAAATATTTTAAAGAACTGCCCGTTGTTCAAATGATCAGCGGCATTATGCCGTAGTGCGCGCGCCTGCTGTTTTCGCCGCGCGTCAAAATGTCGCAGGTTTTTCTCTCTCTCAGGAGTCTCTTCGTCAGGACCAACACTACACTAATATGTCCAAAACACTATACATCACAACCATAATATTTTTTAGCTTTTCACTAATATTTATCACATGCGTGTAAATCTTCTCAAGGACAAGCATGCACTAACTAGCCTACAGAACTATCAGGAATCTACGAGGGTGAGTGAGTGAGAGGGGAGGCGGGGTCTAAAGTGGTTGTTACCAAATTTTTTTCGAAAGTTGAACTGAATTTACTATTCGCAAGAATGCCCATATCAATATGAGGATCAGCACAATATGTATTGTATGT
>JADDOH010017349.1:0-36950 GCA_016648135.1 Agrypnia vestita
TATTGTGTACCTACACATATTGCTATCTCATGGTTCAGATTGTTTGAATACTAGCCTTCCCGATCATAATAATAGATCGGACATAACTTATAGAGAATTGCAAGATCGTTAATAACAACTTGCAATCTTTTTAATCTACTTATTTAATCTAAAATACTGGAGGATGTGAAACCCAAACTACATATTATGAATAATGTTTTACCTTTCTTCTCCGGTTCTTTAAACTGAGTTGACGTTGCTACTAATTATGTGAATATCTTTGTAAATACACTAAATACAGAGTTCATAGTTTAGGTATTCTACCGTGATATATTTATGTATTCAATAAAATAATAGCAATATTAAAATATTTACTGAACACGATAAAATAAACGTTTTCTCGAAGAGACTGAGGTTAATTTGTCAATAGGACTACGTATTGTTGGAGAGTGAAGGGGGTGCGGGGAGCGCAGTACGTGGTGCGCAGGGCTCCGCTGATTACCAATCTTCGCTTTTGCCTAGAGCTGCCTGGGTCAGACGTGTCTTGCGCGTTTTCATGCTGTCTTTCGTGATGATCAATTTTTTTTTAGCTCTTACACAACACCGCACGAGGTCAAAAATATTAGTAGTGGTTTGTCACAATTCTCTTTTTTTAGTAATTTATATGGTATCTGTGTTTTATTCTTAATATTATCAGAATATAAGCATTGAACTTACCTACCTATATAAAATATATATTTTACATTTGCTCCAATTACTCAAAGCCTGGCTGTTTCCAAAACTTATTACAAACTTGCGGAGTTAAATAAACGTTAGTAATAAAGTTATATTAAAGTTTATTTAATACCACTCACTTTCTATATATAACATATAATTTTCAATATAAAATAATAATAAATTATGGATGAATTTATATTAAACGTTGGTAGTGTAGTGTAGTAGTGATAAATATAACTCAACGTGCGTGCATTGCGATGTTTGAGTGTAATTTTAAATAATTTGTTGAATTCACCTTACGTTTGCACGATGTTTCTTTGTCTATCTCGGTTTACATCTTATATCTATAACCTATACCTAAGTGATCTCATTAAGCAACCAGCCTCTTAAAGCCTCTTCATTTGCATGATCCAAGAATGACATTGCCGTCCAGCTGGTATTTTCCGCAAGTGTGATTCTAAGAATCAACGCACTGGCAGAGATGATGTCGTTAACCTTTATATATTTTTACCACGATCGACTTTGGTATAATCATTTCATTATTTTATCACCTGTCTTCGTCATTTTATTTTACATTTTTATTCGCGCGAGTCGTACATAACCTGTCGGCAAATGACCTATAATTTTATTATTTCTTATTTTAAGAATATTTTTACATTGCTAGACCTAGCGCACGCGTCATTATTCCGGTTAGATAATTTTTGAGTGGATTCCTCATTATTTTACGCCATCTAATTAAGAGAGACAATAAAATGTGGACTGGAGAGAGGGTCAAAGAGTAGATGAGGCCGTGTGTAGGGTGGGAAATAAGACCGGGCGAAAAGCTGGCGGAGGAGAGGTGGCTACGGAAGGAATATTATGTATTTAATCAAATTGTTTTAATTAAGATAAAATATAATATTCTGACTAGAATATATAGGTTTGGTATAAATTTGAAGTTATAGATGATTGAGGAATACATGTATACATAATTATCTCACTATAAAATTGATAAGACCTAACGAGGCGGCTGCCAGAAACCCTAATATATCTTCTATTCTACAAAGCGGTCAATGAAAATTTATTTTATTTATATTTTATAAGGTAGATGATGCGTTACTTGATTTTTTAACTATATGGTGAAAACAGTAAGTGTTTATTTTTTATATTATCAAGAGGACACAAATAACTTATAAACACTTTTTGAAAATAGTCATGAAAATAGACAACACAAATAATATATTAATGGTTTATGAATAGATCAGTTAATGTGCGTTGATTAAATTTTCACAAAAATTGTAATTTTTACAATTAATAATTATATTGGACCACAATTTTAGAGTTATAAATATCAAATATAAAAAAAAATTACTTCAATATGAGCAAAATGATTTTTTGGTAACACTATGAATATCTATATAAATAAAAATGTAAATGTTCGTTGGTACAAAATCGCTAATCTCTGAAAGTTCTTCACCGATTGCTATGACATTTTAGCACAATCAAAAAAAAACTATTTTTTAAAACAGCGCCAACTGTTGGACGTAAAAGCAACACACTATCTATAAGTACCTATTAAACTCAATGTCTGTCTGTCATACAAATCTACAACGTTTGTTCGATTCAACTCAAATTATACATACTTATTCCTTAGGACACGGCGGGTAAAATAGGTGACATTTCCCCCCTCCCCCTTTACCCCGTCCCCGCCCCTGATATATTTTCTGTTTTCACCAACCTAACCCAAATTTTGCATACTTATTATTAACATTAGTGACATTTACCCCCTTCCCCTTTACCCTCATCACCTTTACCCCACCCCCTCCACTGATATATTTTCTGTACAAATCTACACCGTTTGACCAAACTGATCCAATTTTAACATACTTATTCTTTAGGACCCGGCGGGTAACAAAAGCGACATTTACTCCCTCCCCTTTACCCCACCCCTCCCCATACTTTTACATACTTATTCCTTAGGATCCGGCGGGTAAAAAATACAACTTTTCCCCTCTCCTTTTACCCCATCCCCTCACCGGATACATTTTCTGTACAAATCTACATCGTATAGTTATCCGTTTATTCTTTATGACCCGTCGGGTAACAAAGGCGACATTTCCACTCTCCCCCTTTACCCTTTTCTCTCCCCTATATATATTTTCAATGCACAATTGTGCTGTTTTACCGAATTATGCTTAAATATTCTTAAGAACCTGGTGGTAAACATAGACCACATTTCCTCTTCTGGACATCCCATCCATTCGATCCGAAATCACATAGAAACATGTTTTTTTAGAGGCTTTTCAAAACAATGGTAACTTTGTTTCCCCTCAAAATCTTATTTTTAACTTAATTCTCAACCCGGGTACGAACAGCTAGTAATTATTAAAAATAAACTTTTTTCTACCACCATTTGATGAAAATACCCACATGTTTGGGTGCCGATGGTCCCTTCATTAGGATACAATGTATACTAAATATTAAAAATCAAAAATCGAAATATAGTTGACAATAAAATAAAAATAAATATACATATAAGAAATGAATAAATAATTAATTACAAATATGAAAACATACTTAAAAGATAACTTGTTCTAAAAAAAGACCTGGTTATTTATTCAATTTGCTTTTAACGATTTTCTTATTTTCAAAATTTCTAATTTATCCAATTACAATCCTTATAATTTGTATGTAAAATTTGTACCATTGGCCCTGAAACTTTTTGGTATTTTCAATATATTTCAAATAAGTGATGAAAACAAATTATTTATTTATATAAATGTCAATGTTCATTGACATAGTACACAACTATCATTTTCCAAAGGAAATTGTAATTGCGATTCGGATTTGCATTAAGCCATGTATTCACTAGGGGACAAATCGCGAATCATTCCGCTCGACATGTCGCATCAACATCTACGCTCATGTTTCGGGGACAATGACGCGGTCAATTGACGTGTACACACCGGGACTCGCATATCTTGTCGCGGAAATGTCATTCGATGAGGTTATGGATGACAGCTGCGGTATCACATTTGGCGAAAACGGGGTTCCGCGCAATTCGAAATGTTTTTTTGGGTCGCAATTTCAAATTAACGAGGTTTTACTGTAGTAAATTGAATATTATTAAAAACAAGGTCCTTTTTGCAAATAATTATTGTTTTCCAGACGTCACGGAAATATATCGCCCTATGAGGTTATGATGATAGCCGCGTATCTGTTTATGTTAATGAGTTTATCGAAAAGTAAGAGGAGAAAAAAGAGGAGAATGCGAAATTATTTACTGCAAAGAGAAAGAAGGACGGACATTCTATGCGATCTTCGATCGATACAGCTCGATGAGTTCGAGAACGATTTCGTTTCCCCGCATTGTCATCTTGACAGATACAGCGCATGCGTATTCACTTGTAAACATACCACGTGGTACTGACGCTCCGCGGAATGTTGCAGTGAGTACGCTCGGGTACCGTGCGCATGTCAACGTTGCCACGGCACGTAGAAATGCCGCGCTATGTTGTGCGCGAGGTCGCGGAACAGTGCACGACGTTGCAACGTCACGTAGACTCTATGCCGCGCATGCTGTTGAGGGACAATTTGTCCCCTAGTGAATACATGGCTTTAAACTCCCGCATGTATGAAATGTTCCAACGTGAAAGATTACGTAATGAGAATTGCGGCGCATTCACAAAATGAGTAAATCACCACAATAGCCCGCGATCTGAAACATAGGAAGCGCCCCCACGTCTGGGAGCGGAACTATCGCGTTCCCGTATTTTATGAAACTTCCGGGAAAATGCAGGAATATTATCTTGTTCCCGGTGGCACAAAAACTTTGCCCCGCACCTTTACAACACCGAGAGAGTTCAATTCGAAAAAAGGACCAAGCCGCCCCTGGTGAAAAAAGTTCGGTGAGTAATTTGCATCCCAGCGAGATAATGGCTGTAATAGTTCCCGCCGCACTGAGATCAATTTCAGTATCGTGTATAGACAAAATTATTTTCCTATACGGTGAGACTTCTAAAACAATTGGTTTCTCAAAATAATAGTATATTTTAGAATAAAGATTTTATTGTGATTTTAGTCCATCAAATGATGATTTCGTTGTCTGTCCATCTGTCCATCCGTCCCTCCGTCCGTCCGTCGTTTACCTGCCTCTCCCCGTGACTTTGTGTAAGGTCCGTATTTTCGTTCGAATTCGTGGCTAAAAAAACGAAATCAAACGGCCGGAGATGGGGCTTGAATCCAAGGCCAGCAAATTCGAACTGGTCGCTTAACGCATGTTGCTACGGCCGCCTCTCAGTGGACAGTCAAAAAATATCTAATAGTGCTTAGAAAAGACGCAAATCAATGTTTCGTCATTTTTGACGGGTTGCAGCTAGTTAATAATATTAGTAGCCACATACCCGTGAAAAACCACGGGATATAATAATTGCAGAATTTTGAAGCTGAAAATTCATGAATAGAAAACCATTTATTTTTTAAATTGACTCCATTCACTCAAACCTAAAACTGAATAAAATAAAATAATAAAAATTTCCATGCCGTGTAATTTGGTTGAGCGACACTTGCGTGTTGCCTGAGCCGCGCGCTGGCTGCTTGTCACACTCTAATTATATAAAATTATAATTACATGACATTGCAAACTGACAGACAGGGAGATTGACTCAAAATTATTATGTTTAGCTATTTTAACAATTATAAAAAATTACTAAAAAGGAGATTTTTTTCACTAGCCACAGCACTAAGAGCGGTCGCAATGTATTCAAATATCAATAAAATCAAAAGCATGGCGTAGATATTGGCAATTTTCGGTATGTGCTAAACATAACTAATCGAATGGAATCGTGTACAGAGAGTTTAACGTAATAGTGTGAATGTATGTAAGTGATCGTTGGGTTTTTAGAAAAGGCCCCCTGTGCTTTTCATTTTATTACGCATATACTGTGATCGCTCTTAGTACTGTGGCTATCAAAAAAGTGCTTCTCCTAAAGAGCACGCCTTTAAAGAAAGGCGTGCTTTTTCGATATAATATAATTTTCTTTTTCTTGGTCCTCGAATTGTACCAAAGTCATGTTTTTTCCAAATGCTATTAACCTCGAATACACTTTTAAAATAATACAAACCAACAGACGTCACCGACAAATAAAATATGCAATATATTTTTTTTAATATTTAAACTGATTCTGTGAAACTAATAATAAAATTATTGTATTGTCATCCGGAATGCGTTACTTACCAAATTTCCGAGCAATAAATAGTTTATGAAGAAGTGGGTAAAATATTGATTATAGGATTTTCATCTGAGAGACAACTGAGACAAAATAAAAGCACGTGACAAAAATCTTTCAGTTCATTATACATTGTTTTTTTTAATTATATATAAATAAATTTAATAAGTACATGTATATATAGAACAAGGAAGAAACATAATCTAAGCAATTAATTCACTATGTGCATTCGATTCCTTATATTGAGAAAACATACGTAAAGGAAACCATACAAAATTTAGAACCGCGTCCGCACTCCGCGCTATTTTCAGCGAAACCGATTGATCCGAGTGTCCTGGAATCTTCGACCGCTTTGCAATGTTATCACGTCTAGGTACATGGCGGCAACTAGGTTTGTTTTCATTCTTCTTACGAGATGAATGAATATAAATATGAATTTAATAATGTAAAATGAAATTGTATCTTTTTGACTAGTTAACTTGAGTATTAGCCGATGACAGTGCTGCGTCCCGCCCCGCCCCCGACAGAACTCAAATAATGTTATTTACAAAACTATACAACTCGGTTCAGACAACAAGAAAACATGCCAAAAGTTTACTGCTTCGGACACAGATATTTCTGTGACATTTCTACCGAATAAAAAGAAACTTGACATTTTTCGAAGATCGAAATCTTGGGTACCTACCTACTATATGCTCGACGTCACGGTAATATCAATACGCGTGTTGTAAAATCAATTTTGCCTACATTACCATATTGTTTTTGCGTAACTGGCCGTTGTTGCTAATGAATATCTTGCAAATTAAACAATTTTTTTGTAGATCATTTATTTTACTCTAAACAATTCTTTATGAAACGTACGGAATACCGTAACTTGGTACGTGTATGAACGTTATATTGTTTAAAGTGATCACTTAAGCCAGCCGTACGATTGATTGCAAGCCCTTTGAACACCCGAAAATCCTTCCACACCAGCTTTTTCATATAAAAAAAAGTTTCGCCTCTATGAGACATCTATAATATATAATGATATCCCCTGGGGATGAAATCCATTATTGTGTTCTTGAAAATTTAGAACATACTCAAAATATTCTGAGTAGATAATTATGAATATTTCTTTGGATATTTTCATCTTTTTTAACAAAACAATCAACGCCGAGTTTTTGATGATGAGAGGATTTATGCAAATTCAACAAATTGTCGTTAATTTTGTACTGGTATTGAAAATAAAGTCTTACGGAAGATTTACGGCCCTAGAAAAAAGCCAGATAAAGCTCTCGTATGTGTTTATATTTATATAGTGGATGCTCCGATTAAATTCTTGTCGAGTGTATAAATTAAATTAATAAAATGATAACCGATTTCCAGAGCTTAATTTGTCTCCCACAGACACGTCTTGTGATGATATTTAGGTATAACATGATCGTAATTCCTTATGACGCCTGAATATAACAAACAGCCTTTATTTTAAGAATGAATATTTTGTATCAACATTATAATTATAGCAATCTGATCGTTAAAATGAAGAAACTCTTCTATCCAAACAAAACGAGTATCTAATAATAAATTATATTTAACAAAAACAATTCATTCGTGTTTACTCACTGACAATAGTCGAAAGTACTTTCGGAAAGTAAAGTCGGACTTTAATTGGGATTATACTTTCCAGAAAATATTTTGTGCTGTTATCCTCTTATTGAATTACGTACACTTACATTGTCTTATTGAAATGCATAACTTCATTTGTATTATGTAAAAATCCATCTGTATAAAAATATTCCATTGAGACTGAAGTCCGATGTTTGCTTGCTATGGAAAAAATAGGTCTGACTTCAAAAGAAAAATATAAAGATAAAATACTGGCTTGTAATAGATAATTCAGTCTATTAAAACATTTGAATTTTAAAGTCGAAAATTTGCCAATATGTTTTTTAATGCTTCTACTTCATTAAATTTACATACACGAGTATCTACTTGTAGATATAAATTCTAATTTTATTAGAACTTAATTTACTTAAGTTAATATAATAAGAACGAAATCCAATCACAAAACAGCTAGAGTAATTATGCCTCACAGTTCATTATAGGGTTAGAAGATGAAAATAAAAAAAAATAAAAAAATATCATATAAAAATATTTAATTTTAATATTGTAAATTCTAAACCCATAAAACTTAATGTCTCTCCGTCCTCCAAAAATCTACATTTCCCACTCCCCTTTTACCCCGCCACGCCCACCAATAATTTATCGTTACGTGTAAAAATCTATACCGTTTGACAGATCTGACTCAAATTTTGCATACATCTTCTTTAGGACCCGGCGGAAAATATAGGTCACATTTCCCTCCTCTTTATACCTTACCCCTCTCCCGCCTACGTATTTATTCTCTATATAAATCTATACCATTTGATAGGTTTGCCCTAAATTTTGCACACTTATTCTTTAGAACTCGACGGAAAACAATAATGCCTTTTCCTCTCCCTCCTCTACTCCACTTACTCTCCACGATATGTTTTCTATGCAAATATATGCACTTTTTGACAGATCTGACTCAAACTTCACGTAATTAAATTTTTTCTTAAGGATAATTTTCCACTGGATGGAAAACATAGGTGGTATTCCCCCGAAGAGATTTTGCAAAACAATGGCAACTTCCCCACACAAACATCTTTTAAACAAAATTTGGTGCCCGGGCAATGCTGGATATAGACCGCTTGATCTCTATAATTTGCAATAAAGTATTTTAATTATAAAATGTACTATATATACTTTTTTTAACGATAATTCACCAGAAAAGATTATGTAGGTAATACATTATTCAATTTTATTAAAAAGATGTTTCCTCTAGATAAACAACGTCAACTTATTGTTCAAAGGTAAAAAATAAGAATAAATAAGAAATTAGAAAATATTTTCGGTTTTAATTAACAATTTTGCTGTAAAAAGTGATATTTCTATCGAGGAGTACAAATACCTTTTCGCTATCATTTTCTTAAAAATATGATCAAAAGAGCGCAGTGGAGCGAGCGACAAAAATAAATGAATGGTAAAATTAAAAAGGCAATTTTCCCTTTGACTCCGGCGGACCAAAGAAAGAAATCACTCTAACTTGATTGCTGGATTTTACTGCCTCACAAAAAACTAAATATTTTTACTGTCCAACGTTTTTCTGCTAAGCATTTGCTTTACGACACAGAACTTAAAAAGTCGACTTGGTTCGGTTCCGCCAAGTTCACAAAATACCTGCGCAGCCAGCTCAGCGCAAAACTTTGTACAACATGTTTAACTCATTAAATACTTTGCTCTATAACATGTTTAGTTATCATAAGTAATTTCTTTTTAATGAAAAAATATTTGATTGTGATTTTGCAATTTCAGAACATGGTTCAATGATATTTAGAACAAATTAGATTTAAGCCATGTATTCACTAGGGGACAAATCGCGAAACATTCCGCTCGGCATGTCGCATCAACATCTACGCTCATGTTTCGGGGACAATGACGCGGTCATTTGACGTGTACACACCGGGACTCGCATATCTTGTCGCGGAAATGTCACCCGATGATTTTACGATGACAGCTGCGGTATCTCATTTGGCGAAAACGGGGTTCCGCGCAATTCGAAATGTTTTTTTGGGTCGCAATTTCAAATTAACGAGGTTTTACTGTAGTAAATTGAATATTATTAAAAACAAGGTCGTTTTTGCAAATAATTATTGTTTTCCAGACGTCGCGGAAATATATCGCCCTATGAGATTATGATGACAGCCGCGTATCTGTTTATGTTAATGAGTTTATCGAAAAGTAGAGGAGAAAAAAGAGGAGAATGCGAAATTATTTACTGCAAAGAGGAAGAAGGACGGACATTCTATGCGATCTTCGATCGATACAGCTCGATGAGTTCAAGAACGATTTCGTTTCCCCGCATTGTCATCTTGACAGATGCAGCGCATGCGTATTCACTTGTAAACATAGCACGTGGTACTGACGCTCCGCGGAATGTTGCAGTGAGCTCGCTTGGGTACCGTGCGCATGGCAACGTTGCCACGGCACGTAGAAATGCTGCGCTATGTTGTGCGCGACGTCGCGGAACAGTGCACGACGTTGCAACGTCACGTAGACTCTATGCCGCGCGTGCTGTTGAGGGACAATTTGTCCCCTAGTGAATACATGGCTTTAGTAATTAGAAAGACACGCAGAAAATAAATATCTGAACAGCACCAGAATACAAACCCGGAACTTATTCATTCACGACAGTGACTCTCTAATTATTTATTATAAATTTAAAATTACGAAAAATTTGCGACATGCGTGTGTACTTTATCTATTTAATTTAAAATTTTAATTTTAAAAATAAATAATTTTGAAAAAAAAATTAAAATTTAAGATGTGTAGTGTAAATAATACGTGTATTAATCAATTTTAAAGAATCTAGTAACTCAAAAGCGCCACTGCTGGTCGGCATTTACGGAAAGAAGATGGACCGAAGGAGAGGCAAGTTATGATACGTGGATTCCGTTCCCTCGTACTTTTGCAACCGCACGCCTTCATGTATTTCTGTAATTTGCCTCGTAACAATCATCGCTTGTAAATTATCAAACAAAGATACCTCAGAGTAATTTACTGATTTTTAAACCATCAAACTGTGCAGCAAACAACTGTAGGTTGAAATAATGTCATATTTACTTGATTCACCTCCACTATATCCTTTCACAGATCTGCAAGAAGTGTTGATGGCCTGAATCTCTCGACACATCCACCACCTTCGGTAAATTGGTGACCCCGAACAAAGCCCATAATTAAATACGTGACAAAATTTGTGAATTTTTTTTTTTACTTGTTCACACACATACTTTCAATCTCTATTACGGGAAACATTATAAACATATTTAGATGAAAATAAACAATTCTACTTTAATATTTCCAATAAATGCATGTTAATCTATTCCGTTCCGAAATCCGTTGAAAGGAAAACTAATGAAAGTAAGCAATAAATGCGGATGACTAATGGATGTAGAAATAAAAAGTTATTTTGATAGATAAAATATTTAATTGCCATGCAGATCCTTGGAAAATATTTAGGCGAAAAGGGACATGAAGGTATGCCGTTTCGTAGTAAGAGTAATGTTAATTACTCGTAGTAATTGACCGACACGAAAAAGTGCAACACTTGTAACATTTGATTTCGTTTCTATACAATCATATAATCATGCAAAAAAAAAACAAATTATTTTTGATTTTTTAACAAACCTAATTAATTTCGGCGGTAGTTGTAATAGCGAGCGCTGCAAACAAATGACACTAGAAAATATTCGACACGTCCAGAGTGCGCGAGAAATTGGTCCGTGGCTGGTAAATCTGGCAAAAACAGAAAAAAGGCATCAACCTTCGCGCAAAGCGCCGTTTGGAGGGATTACAAATAACCGGCCTCGCGGGCTGCGTGTTTAACCAAGACAATATTTTCCACAAGTAATCAATACCCAAGGGAGATTTTTAAATAAATTCTGAATCAATAATTCTTCATCCAAAATATTTCGACACTAAAACGGGATTTCATTTTCAGACCTATACTTGTATAGGTCTGAAAACACCTTGGTGTTTCAAACAAGCAGTAAATTAAAATTAATTAAAAAACTCATTACCTGATTTTTAATCCCGCTTTTTCTTCTTCTTTCCATTTTTAATCCAAAAACTTTTTTCATCCTTTATCTTTTTAAATAATCAATATTTCAATTAACTTTTTTAAAATTTATATATATAGTTTACTAATGATACTTATATCACACTCATAATCAGCCTCATGGAACCCGCCCTCGCGAAAAAACCTCCCAAAAGTTAGAAGGATGGCCGGGAATCCACCTTCCAGGAGGAGGAGACATAGTTTACTAATTTTTTTACCAAAAAATTGTTCATTTTACATAATTTCAGATCGAATCACAATACACAGTTTTTTTATTTGTTTATTATTTTTATCTTAAATTCACTTTCCTTTCCCAAACTATTATATCTTCATGACAATGGCAACAGACGATAATTTCGTTACGGACTCCAACTTCAATAGCTTCGCAGTGACAATACCACCACTCTGGAGAGACGACTCACACATATGGTTCCATCATCGAAATCTAGAGTCAATTCGCAGTATCTGGAATAAAAAAAGATACAAATAAATATCATTACGTAGTTGCGGCAACGGATGCGGAGGTTTTCACTATAGTGAGCGACATGTCACAAATCTTCCAAGCAAGAACATGTACATATTACGTCACACTAAAGGACCTGATTTTGGGTTTGGTTTGGGTAAAGTTTGGGGAGCCTTGAAGAATGAAGATAAAGGAGATTACTAAGCTGCATGTCGCTAGGAGACGAACGGTCATCGGCCTTACTGCGGAAAATACAGAACATTGCAGAGTCAGGAGGTTACTTGAAGCAGCGCTACTTCGAAATATTGGACTACAGCTACTCCCTCAAACCACACAGGCAAGTATGGCCAGAAATAAAACACTGCATGATATACTGGCAAACTTGGCGGCCAATGGCAGTAGTATGTACCAACCGATATCGGTAGCAACAACCACTGCAACCAAAAGGAATCACACCCCAACCAGCTATGAACAATTTAAGAACGAGATAAGGAGATTAAGATATACATCCAGAAATACATTAAAAAAATATACACATCTCATTAACAATGGCGACATCTAGTACAGGTTTATCGGAATGACTAAGTTTTCGAATGCAGGTGGCGGTAGTAAAAATATAGCTCACATACGAAACAAGGTGTGCAAGATAAGCATATACACAACTTCCAAAATTTTGATAGACAAAAATTAGATTGATAGATGTGGTAGTTTATCACGGGTGGAATTGTGAACCTTGCATTGTGTAAAGTGATTACTTAAGCCAGCCGTTCGATAGGTCACAAGCCCTATGAACACCCTCAAAAAATTCTGTACGTTCGATAGGTCACAAGCCCTATGGACACCCTCAAAAAATTCTATACGTTCATTCTCATATAAAAAAAATGAGAAGAGCGTGTATTCATGTACGCGCAGTAGAAGCTGTACTTCTTTGGCGTGATTATGATAACTGATATTTACATATTGGTTAAAAATGTAGTTATTATAATATATTAATACAATAATACTATTTCAAGGAATATGATAAATATTTATATCATATTCCTATATATTGATAAAACTTAAATGAAGTTAAATTAATATTTGTTTTCGAAGTAGCACGAATAATGTAACTATTGATTTGTGACAGCTAAATTAAGAGATCGACGAATCGAAAAAAGTCGAAATGCCTAACCACTTCCATATTTTATCGATTTTCGGTTCCGTATTCAAAATTTTAGAAACTTTGACAGCCGCATTGTATTTCGAATGAATGAACTTGTCTTTTTATTTTGAAAACAAATATCAACCTGACATGTCGTTTTTTCAAAACAATCGACAATAAAATACACACCTTAAATCGTAATCCAATAAACAGTTCTAATTTTGAATTCAATAACAAATTATTCGTCAGCTTTTGAATTGAGCATTTTTATGATTGGTACTCGATTCAAGATGGTCGACAATACATTATTTTTATTAATGGAATACTAATTACAAGTGAATAATAATTTTACAGTTTAATAGATGCGCGCGCATTTCGTGGTTTCGCATTTATATATTTTATATATTAATGCGAAATTATATATAAATATATTTTTTTAATTTGTTGTGATGTTGAAATTTTTAGAGCAAAGTTCTATGGTTGGATGAATTACAAATAATCAAGTTAAATTAAGTAGAAAGATTAACAGAAAAAAATTATCTTGAAAAATATGATAAGAGAGCACTTCTTAAACTAGTTATCAAGATGCTCGACTAGTTCGCCTAGTTTGAGCCTCGATCTAGTAGACCAATTGTTGTTTGTTAGTAAATAGTAAAAATATTTCTGTGATACGTAGTCCGTGTACGCATATTTATTTAAAAAATAAAAATTAGAAATCATTAATGGTCCTATGATGAGAGTGAAAGCCATATATAACCCTGCTCCTCTCCAAACTATTGCAGTAACAAAACAGGTGTGTAGTGTTTTGTGAAAATTAAAATAAAGGTTGCACCACAGAGAAAATTAAAATAATAAAGGTTGCACCACTTAACTACCGTATCAATAAATATACTTATTTCATTTCGTAATCGTTATTAAAATTATCTGAACGCGCTTTTCATGTCTTTTTGCTTATTTTGGGTATTATTGGGTATATTTGGGTATTCGGGCTTAACGTGAAAATAATTAATATTTGGCTTCACACCAACAGGTGTCCTTTTCTCCTTGACTGCGAGTCACTTGTCCGAACGCTGTATTTTTCTTAGAGCCGTGATACGGACCCATATCAGAAGTCTATCAAGTGAAACTTAAGTTATAAAAATGAGGCAAGGGAGCTAAAAGGGCCCGCTCAAGCGGAAAATCGCTACCCCTTCCCCCGCCCCAACCCCTTTGCCGCCATAGCGCTGTGCTGAAACTTACTGATAGTTCTACTTTTTCATTTTACCATTACAAAATAATAAAATGTAAGGGCAGTCTGTGGCATTTTTATAATTTTTCAAGCTCGACAATATTCCGGAAGCATTCGGAAAAGTATCGATCATTTATTTTTTATATATGCCAGAAGCTTAAGCATTATGTACCGCTAGACTTGCTTCTTTTGACAGGTTTTTATTGGCCATAACGGTATTCAGGGCACCATCTACTTTGTTACCCTCAGTCACTCTCCTTTCGATATCGTTCTCAGCCCTACCGTCTTTACTAAACATACTTTTCAAGTACATAAACTCATTCACTTGTTCTAAACATTCCTTGTTTACAATTACATCACACTTAGTCATTCTTTTGAACACCATCACTTTCGATTTGCTGACATTCATAATATTTATATTAATGATTTGAATTATGGAATGTATCGACAAAACTGCCTATAAATTCTAGGTATAGGCGCTTTGACATTAATATTCATTTTTGACACATTTCTTTTACATGAAACAGCGCCAATGACCTAGCGGGTATATTTGAGTAGGTATATTATAACATATCAATTCAATCGGGTCAAGGTCATCAAGCTAGCCATTTTCTATTTTGTATAATAATATGAAATCGCTTAGTGTTACATTAGGACTTAGGTGAATTTATTCTCAATTCTTAAAAAAAAATCTTTAATGGATATAGATAGTTTTAATTGATGAACTTAATAGAATAGAGTTCAAATTATTGAATTATATTCTGAGTCACTGCAAATAATAATGACTTTTCATGTTGTCAAAATCATTCATCTTGAAATATTAATCAATTTGAATTGTTTTGAACATCCTATAATTTGCCAATCTCTCATTGTACGCGATATAACTGTATTGGGAGGAGCTACTGTGGCTGCAATCAATCCATTGACGAATACCTATACAGAAAGCTACCTTGAAAGTGATCCTTAAAACCATAATCATAACAAGGACAGATGAGATATTTTACAAATTGTGTGTCTGATGATAATATCAAAACATGCGTGCTAGAACTATCCTATTCTTCGTATACAAACAAAAACATACACACTTCATGCAAACCCAAAGCATCGTTTTACTTGCAATATAAAAAAAACATATCTTTAGTCAAAGATCTTTTAGACACTTGGGTTCTAAACTGCTTATTAAATTCTCGGAGGCACGACCAAAATGAAATATCCTGAAATTTTTGATTAATTCTTTGATTAACGTTTGAATTAGTGATATGAGGAACTAGGTATTGGTGAAAATACCTACCTAATATTTATCAAATGTAGAGCCAATTTGGCCAGCAACATTAATTCAATAAATTTGCCGACTATGAAGTGGACGAATGTTTTGGATTGAGGATTACACATACTTGCTTGCACATATATTTACTTAATTCCTAATTTGTAAACTTTGCCTATCCTTAACACACAAAGCTCTTCTAGCGATACAGACAAAGAATAATAACTTGTATATCCGGGCCACTCTATTTCCACGTCTAATGGAGACTAGAGACTGACATCATGTCAGGGTCAGCTTGCAAGATACCGGGGACAAGCAAAGTAAGAAATTTCGTCCATGAAAAATTTGCAAAGAGCTAGAGAACGTACAGCCATAGACGAAGAGAGCTGTCCCCAACAGTCAACGATGAATTGAGATGAACCCATGGATAAAAAGTTTAAATGAAACCAAACCAAAGATAAGAAAGAAAATTTATTTAAATATTAATATAGAATTGACCACAGAAATTAATTTCTAAAATTTTCACGAAGTTACGTTCATTTTGTACTTACTGCTTGATAAATAATTTTATCTGAATCCACTTAAGTATAACTTCAGGCTATATATTTAAAGCAACAATAAACTGTCGTAAGTAGGCACTTCTCACAATCACTCTTCCGCAAAATCCCAACGTCAAATCTTTTATTTGAGGCTGGAAATGTAAATGCATATTTCGGCGTTTTTTTTTTACGAAAATGTGGGTTTTTATTATTTATTTATATCAGAAAGTATTGTAACGAGGCTGAAAAGAATACGCACTTCTATCAAGTGACAGTTGTTTGAAGTTGGCACAATACTACCGAAAAGTCTAGAATTAGTCTGCAACTTTCCAGGAACATCTGGAAGTTACCAGAACTTGCGAGTAAACACAAGACTGTCTAAATAACAGCATCAGCCAATATAAATACGGCAGACGCAAGTAAGGAGTGAGTTGTTTTCCGTGCGCGTTGACAACGATAATAGAAGCGAAGGCAGTCGTGAGCTGCGGGCCAGGCTGGCCAAGCGAGTGGTAGCGGCGAGTTGCGAGAGGCCAGTGGTGCCAAGCGAGCGGTAATTCGACAGCGTTATTCTGGAAAGTTCCTACATAGCGACCGAAGCGAAATTAATAGGTGCGGAAATTGGATAGAATATTCTAGTGAATACTGAATAAAGTGTTAAAGCGAATATAAAGTGTCTATTTACGAGTGATAAATTTAAATTTAAGGAATAGCATTACATTTAATAGTGATAATTGGACGTAGTTATGCAGAAAGCAGCCAACCCACAAAATGCTAAAAATGAGTTATGTACGGGTTTGGACAGCTTCCTACGATATCTTTATATGCTGAAATCGTCCATGCTCTTTATGCTATAGTTTTTTGTATATTCAAGATTTTTCTAACCCACATCACGGCTATCGCTGTTATTAATTAATGCATAAAACATCCATGTGGTATGGACGCATTATGCGATTTTTGTTATTACCCAAAGATCATTTTGCAGAAAACATCCAAGTGGGTTGAACGTTTTCTATGCCTCCGATAGTACCGTTAATTCCATGCTTTACCAAATTCATAGAAAACATCCAAGCCACTTGGACTTTTTCTGTGGTTTGCTTATGGTCAATATGCGGATATATATGTACATTGTACAGTACTATTCAGTCTGCCGTTAGCTATAATCACTCCATTTACATTATTCACATTACATTATTCATAAAATTATAAAATAAAAATTTGTTTAAGCAATTGGGGATATTTGGAATTCCCGAAGTTAATAAAATAATGGCAATGACATGCAAAAGGAATGTCAATGCACTTATTTTGTTCCAGGAAATGTAAGGTTAAGCCTTTCACGAAATGTAATCTTATACTAATTCAATTGTTTGGATTCTAAGAATAGGGTTATTCGACCAACAAGGCAATTAAGAATATTATTTGTGTAGTTAAATTTAAATGTTAATAATACAAATTATTGACTTAACTGTAGCGGCTCTTGTATTGTGGGGATTATCCAGATTATTTTATTTGCACTTGCTAAAGTAATTTACATGAGCGTTTCTTTGTTTTGATATTGGGTATTACCTTTAAAAATAAACTATTTTTGTTGGTATGTATGCATCTGAAAGAGTATCACTTTATCTATCAGTACCTATTTCAGTCAAAATTTTGTGTTCCGAAAAACAAAATTGTGCTAGGATTTTCAAATCCAAAGTTTAGAAGTTTAAATGAGATTTGCATGAAATATTATACATATATATATATATATACATATAAATATGCTTTGAATAGTCATTTCTTAGTTACAATTATTATAAAATAATGTATAATCTAGATAAAGCTTACTTGGTTTCTGCCGTGACACAACGAAGATAAGTTTTCAATTTTGCCGCCAGTAACTACCTAAGTGATTTGATGATTTTTACCTGGATGAAATTATTGAAAAAAAAATTATTATTAATTTATTTATTAATTTAATAACCACCAGCAAGACAGACAACACTTTTTTATACAAAACAAATTTTGGAACAAATATGACAACTGATTAAAACATGCTTATACTTAAATGTAATATTAAAAATAAAATAAAAATATGTGTAGAATAAATCCAAGCAACATAGTACCTACAAAATAACTGACATTTAATAATATCACTCCTATTTCATAGAATACAGCCAACCCACATAGAACAAAATGAGTCCTGTTTTTCGTACATTTTGACATTTTGCAGAAAGAAACCAACCTGTAAAACGCGTAATATCTTTGTAAATAAAAGTTTTATTCTTATAATTACATATAAAAACCATAAAAAATATCTTTACAATAAGCCCTATGCAAAAAAATGTGCAATAATGCATTAAATATCGACATATTAGGTTTTTGTAGATTCAAATTTTTAGAAGCCATTTTCTCAGTTCCATGTTTTTTGGGTTGGCTGCTTTCTGCATAATTACGTCCAATTGACCCTGTACGTTTGTTTTATTAATTTTTGATAAATCCTGTTTTTCATCATCGTTTTCATTAATTCCTCCTGCAGCCAGGAAACGTGACAGTATATTCTTTTTGCAATTTTTTTAGGTCAATAAATTATATAAAACTTTTGTTCTTACATAAAAGTAATAAACTGAGCAGAATGGATTGTTCAGTTTTCTTTTTTCACTAACCGTTAATTAGTTCAAGAGTTGGTTAAATAAATTATAAAAAACATTCGCGGAAATATGAACTATTCCAAATATAGCGTCCCCTCTTCGTCAGCGAAGGTTTTTTGTTGACATATGAAGGAATCAAAATCACGATCAGCATCCCATCTACGATAATTTTTGGTGGACCAATGATTGATCCGCTCCGGTCAGAAATAATTTGGTGATGTTGGCCAGAAAAGTGGACAAATGGACGAATGAAAATCAATAGTTAAACGGTTGAAAATCAACACTTCAAATGAGCGATTGAAATTGAACTATTTACTTGAATGAACAACATAAAAAAAGATAGTTCTGTCAACTGAATAAAACTTTCCATCACTATTTGGGACAATATTCAACATGAGATTGGGTGATTCTATTTACGGAATATTAAAAACACGCTGTTTATATATATAAAAGTAAAAATCTTATAAATAACGCAACATGCCCTAGGGTTAATTGATTGTGAAAAGACAACATTTTTATTTAATTTTATTCATATATACCTTCTGACGAGGGAAGCATTTTAAGTGTATATGCTTGTGTTTTAAAACGAATAAATAGACTCGAGCTGTACATGTTTAATTATTCAGCTCATTAATGACTACATTGTACAAGATAGATCGAGACATATGATGCTGAGATTCAATAAAATTAAATAAACAAATAATTAATAGAAATTTCTTATGTTATTTTAACATAATTTAATAAGCTAAATATGTATTTCTTCAATATAAATAAATAAAAGTAAATAACTTATTCCTTATTAAAAAAACACTTATTTTCTCAATCTTTTAAAACTAAGTAACATTTTTAAAGAAATGCGTTTTTCCCTCTCAGAAAATATTTTGTTTCAATTAACGCGCCTTCAAGTAATTGATATATTTATTTTATCACGAGGAAACTTTGAAACAAAATCAATAATTTGGTTATTTTGTTAAAAGCAAGCTGCGTGGAATACAGAATAGCTGAGGTTTAGTAAATTCTCTTCTTTACAAAGGTAAAGTTTTGAAGAGTTTTTGTAAAAATTCTATTGGGAATTTCCAATAATATTGAGATAAATTTATTTTGGGTAGAAAAATCTTTTAATCCCATAATCAAAAACACTTTTCCGAAGGCTCCCGAATATATTTATTGGGTCAGTGTTTGATTAAATATTTTCATTATTATTTTAAATAGATGATCAGTATTTATAAGAAATATCACCACGTTGTAACAACTTGTCCTAAAACACAAAATGTACAAAAAAAAATACTGTTGTGTATTATTTGTCGGTATTGACCAAAAATTCAATTCATTGAGGTTAAAATATTATTGAACTGACAATTGAAATTTATTATTAAAATCAAAAAAAAAAATTAAGTACTGACCAAAAATGCGTGTTGCTCAAAAATAAATATTATAGCATCTCATCCTATTATCATCATCAAAGATAAATATTAAAGCGTCTTATATCCTATTGAAGTATCCTGTTGCTCAAAGATAGATAAATAGATAGATTTATTTCACATTCATAGGTGACAACTTTTTATAGTGTAAACAAAATTATTGTTTCATTGTTGCTGAGGGTCTTGGCAGCAAAGTAAACACTACATTAATTTGTCGCTCTGCCTGCTACACTAGTATTTTACTATATTATAGCAGACAGTGCTCTTCCAGTAGGTACAGTATATGTACAAAAATATTTATTATTTATATAAATTATTATAATTATTATATGAATAAATCTTAGTGCCAGTAAAAAATAAGTAATAATAATAATTAATTATTTACAAATTTAATAATGGCGTTAATCTATATTATAGACAATAAAAAAAATGATGTGAATAAATAAAAATAAAAATAAAAAAGGAAAAAAATAATAAAAATAAAAATATATTATAGCGTCTTGTATGCAATTCTTATATCCTAAAGCTCAAAGATAAATATACTTATTGTATTGCGTACTGTATCCTATTCTAGTATTCTAGTGTATATGTGCGTTGTACGTTAGTTTTAAGCCTATGAATTTATTGTTTTCAATTTTTGCTTAAGAATATACTTTATGTCTGTGAATAAGTCTATGCCAAGGGAATTCTCGTATTGCTAGAATAAGTTTATGATTCTAATGAAAAACAAATTTTTTGCGGTCTGAGTTTTATATTTTTTGTGTCGGAAAAAAGTTGTATGTCGTTAAAGTCGGGTTGGTATATTAAAATCAATACATAAAATAAATCAGAACAATCCACATTTAATATATTATGAAGAAATTTGTTATTTATATGAACTAGATATTGTGGGTTTCAAACTGCAGTATACTTCTGATTAATTAACAAAATATAATTTCAAGAATTTTTGTGTTCTTAAAATCTTTGCCTATCTGTATAAATAAAAATGTAGATGTTCATACAAAATTGACAATCTTTGAAAGTTCTTCACGGATCATTTTGAAATTTTGGCACAACATTGCATTCGATTACGAGGATGTTTTTGTGTACCCAATTTATTTTCATATACCAACTATTAATTTAGATAATAAAAATTTAAATTTTCGATTGTCCAAAATCATATATCTCCTTAGTTCTTTTTGACACAACATTGCACTCGAATTCGCACAAATTATTTGAAAAATAGGCGCAGGTACTTACACTTTCAATATTGATAAAAAATATTTAGATATAATATTTTTCAAATACAATTTTTTTAATAAAATTCGGATGTCTTTGCTTTAATTAAACATTTGAATCGATGAGAAAGTGCAACCAGTCGTATCGCGATATGTATACCTATACTTAACTCAATGTCTGTCTTTCTGTCTGTTCTATATACAAATGTATACTGTTTGTCCGATTCGATTCAAATTTTGCATACTTATGCTTTGGTACATTTACCCCCTCCCATTCCCTATCCCTATCCCTTCCCCTTCCACTAATATATTTTCAATGCAGATCTGTACCGTTCGACCGATCGGCCTCAAAATTTGGAAACTTATTTTTTTGGAGCCGGCAAGAAACATAGGAGACATTTCCCCCTCCATTTTTACCCCTACCCCTCCTCTTGATATATTTACAATGCAAATCTGTACCATTCGACCGATCGGACTCAAAATTTGGAAACTTATTCTTGAAAACCCGGCGGGTAACATAGTCGATATTCCCCCCACCTTTTTACCCCTTTCCTTCCCCTGATATATTTTCAATGCAAATCTGTACCGTTCGACCGATTGAACTAAATGTTTCAAATTTTGCATTTAGGACCCAGCGGGTAACAAAGGTGACATTTACCCCTTCATTTTTTACCCATTTCCCTCCCCCTGATCTATTTTCAATGCAAATCTGTACCGTTCGAACGATCCGACTCAAGATTTAGTAACTTATTCTTTAGGACCCGGCGGGTAACACAAGCATTTCCTTCCTCTCCTTTTACCCCTTCCCTGATATATTTCCAATTCAAATTTATACCGTTAGACCGATCGTACTCAAAATTTGCAAACTTATTCTTTAGGACCTGGCAGGTAACGAAGGCGACTTTTCCCCCGCCCCTTTATCCCACCCTTTCCCCTGTTATATTTTCTGTATAAATGTACACAGTAAACGATCTGACCCAGATTTTGCATATGTCACGACGGAATACATAGGTCACACTTTCTTCCTGGATATCCCAGCCTAGATTAAATGGATCTTTTTTTATTGTTAGAGACTGCAAAACAATGAAATCTTTGTGTCCTCCCACAAACTTATGTTTAACTAAATCCTTAACCCGAGCAATGCCGGGTGTGAACAGCTATCAATATATAAAAATGTATATATTCGTTTGTTCAAAATCTTAAATCTCAGAAAGTTCTCGCACGTATTGACTCTGAGACAATGCTGCGTTCGAATATGCGCATGTTTTTATATACCTACTATTAAAGAGATTTCACATCTGTGACGGGTAAAAATATGCTTTTTTTGAAAAGCAGCAAAATTAAGTACCCACAGTCATTGTAAAACTAACCATATTAGGAATGTGTGCTTTCTCTTTTCCATTTAATAACACTGAGCCACAGCAACCCCAATTTCTTATAACTTTTATAAGCCCAACGCGTGTATAGCGGGCGAAGTAGGGAGGTTTTTTTTTACCAAAATTCGTATCAATAACGCCATCTATTGTGATATTTTCCATTTACTCCAATGATTGGAACTATTATATCATTCAGTTGTTTGCTTGCCGGAAGAAGCTCGTCTTGCGTCGAAGACGAAATAAAATTTTTGAATATTTTCTTCAAAAATATTTCTCGATGAACTCTTACGTAAAGCATATTTATATTTTCATATTACGCTTATCTATATTTTTCAGATATTTATGCACGCCCTTCCATTTTTAAACAAAATTTTATACATTTTGTTTCTCAACTGTCAGATGTTTAATAACCATTATTTTTACACAGCAGTCCAGGGCCTAAAACGGGTTGGGGTAAAGCGGGTTAGCGAGTAGCTTCCAACATTGCCTCTACCTTAGTTGCTTAGTTTATGGATCTATCAGATCAATACAACTTTTACAAGTGACAAAAGAGCTCTTCGTATTTTCACAGCATTCATATAAGCTCATAACTCATGTCCATGCTTATACTCTGTTCACGGAGTCGAGCTAGTACTGAGAAAATGTGCAAGTATGTGATTGGTCGAAAATAAGACGCTAAAGCAGCGTTTACATTACGAGTAAATTTAGTTTGTTCACGCAACCCGTTCAGACGTGCTCAGTGGCTGTCACTGAGGTTGAAATACAGATCGTACACAAACGTAATGTAGAAAAGTTAAATAATAAATGTGGGAAGTGAAAACAACGACATTGATACTTTGTATGGTATATAAATCATTATTTTATATTTAAAAAAAATTGTATGTTGTAAGTTAATTTTTTTTTATCATATTTAAATAATACAATAAATGATTTTACGATTTTAAGTACGATTTTCTTTTTCTAAATCTTAATTTATTCTTTTCGTAAAAATAATTGCAATTAATTTGCATTTTATTACTCACAGTTAATTCACGGATGTGGTGAAAATTAGCAAGTAGCGCAATGTGAACTCGCTTTGTACTCCAAACCAGTAAGTGACGCCCACATGATCTAGTGAAGAACTATAATTATCCTTATCGTTTATACGCAGTTGTATGACAGAGAAAGCGCTTTGCTAGCTGGACTCCGTGAATATATAAGTATAGTGAGTGAAATTATGATATTTGGGTGACGTAAAGAAAAATATCAATCATGGTCAAAATGGAGCAATGTTACCAACAATTCCGAATGCAGCATAGTCCGTAACTCAACCACCGTAAACATTTGGCAGGCAAAAGAGCGCGAAATATAAAAAAGATTTCTCCAGAGAGTCGTACAACATTCGTTCCATATTTGAGAAGATACCCTCACTCCATATCAATCCTCGTGCGACGACAACACTCCGAAGAATTGCATCTCAGACAGTACGAAGTGGGTCACGTCTCTCCACATGAATACATAAATCCGCAATGTGCTCGGCGGCATCGAGACAAAGTTATTTGTGCAAGGAAAAATTATATTTATTTTTATGTGCTACTCGCACAGATGTATCTGCAGGCACGCAGCATCCAGAAGGGACTTGTTCACAATGAAATGCTCCCCTCTAATTAGTCTATGTCAAGTACTGCGCAATCATCTCGGGAATGAGACTGAATTCCAAAAGAAAAACTGCACGCTTAGGAGCTTCACGTTTTTGCGAAGTTTTGCGAAGCAAAAAACAAGCTACAGAAAAAGAAAGCTCTTCATATGCGGTTTTGGAATAATCATTCTTTCAGTTTGATAGAATGAGTAAAGAGAGGTAAATATGACAAACTGCATAGATACCTAAGTTTATTACATAACATTTTGTCAATGTTATAATTTATATAGCAGAACTTTGAGCAAATTATTATATAAAATTTTAAACGACGGGTCGTATTCCTGCTCAAAGTACCTATTAAATGAAGGCGTTTGATGTGTCTCTTTTTTTTTAAATGTATTTCACATCAATAAAAAGACCCCACAGACAGTGTTACAATTTCAGTCTTATGAATATTGTGTTTAAATAGTGCTTAAATTCAAGTGCAATATTTTTGATGCTATATAGAAACATTCGTAAAATTGATTACAGTATTAAAGCCAAGTTATACTTAAGTGTATTCTTATATTTATATTTTATAGGTAACTGTGTGTATTTTCAATGATTATTTTGTCACAAAATTCTAAAAAGATATAGAGATACTAAACATAATCGAGGATTTTAGAAACTGTCTGGACGTTTCAGAATGTATTAAAAAGAATGGGAAGGATCTTGAATTTTTGTAAGCTAAATTTTTGTAATTTGTTGTAATCATAAGATTATACAAAAATACTACGATTTTAACAATACCTATCTATATAAACAAGTGACGCCATCGCAACGCAAAAGTTCTATTTTGACGTTTGGCGAAACCAGCGAAACGGACAGCGGGTCATTCGGTGCAAATATTTTGTGACCAGACGACGATTAAAGTACAAAAGTACTTAACCCACGTGCGAAGAGTATTTTAGTAGCGAATCAGTATGATAGAAACGGCATAATAAAGAAAATAATAATAGAAAAAGACTGATCAATCTGTATTGATTAGATAAGGTCGTATGTATACTGATATATGTATTTTTTGAGTAAGTAATACCTTTATAAAAATGACAGGAAAAGAATTCTCTTACTTTACTTTTTTTTTTTATGTGCTATTTTTTTATGTGCATTTGGGTATCAAACTCCATTAATATTTGTTCCATAGAAAAAAGTAAAAATGAGTTTTGCAGATGAAATCTACAAGATTCTTGCGACCGGTAACGATGTCAACGGATTTTTACCTTAGAAATCGTATAAAGATTTGTGATTCCTTGAAACTTTTTACGAAATCGTTATCGTATTATCGTCTTCGAATATGATGTAGAATGATATATTTTGCTATGTTTTCATGACATCGTGTATCAGTTTTATTTAATCAGGGTAAAATAAAATATAACACTAAACTCTACAAGTTGGGTGAATTTCAATTTAAAATATTTGTCTGCCAACAGAATAAATGGAGTGCTAACTTTTTTAAACATATTGCAAATATTTTGGTTGAACAAAGCAAATAATTTTGATGTGAGGATTAATCAAATTCATTTTTTATTTTTAATACCCATTTGTTTTTTTAACTAAAATTTTTAAATTTGTTTCTGTACTCATAATTATTTCAGATTTGAAATAAATTAGGCATAGGTATATATTATTAAAATTAATAATAATCATCTGGTACCTACTTTGAAAATTGGAATTGGAAAACATTATACAAATTTCTGATACGAATATTATTTAGATTGGTAATTTGTTTTTACACAGGTTAATAACGAATCGAAAAATTACCTTCTGGTATTGAATCAAAATATTATTGAGCAAGTGGGAAGTAGGTACCTACCTAGCCGTGGTGTGTAGCGCACACAAGTAAATAGTGCATTTTTGGATTTTGATTTTGGGAACAAATATTAAATATTATGATTAATCCTTAGCTTATGAAAAATACTATTTAAATTATGGATGTAATTTGTGTTTATTTTCGACTGTTTCTTTATAAAACTTTATGTCAATGCTTCTTACTGTCGTCGCACTGAACTTCATATTTTCCTACCGAATATATTAGCCGTATTATATTCGGTCTATCTTTACGTCCATGAGTTTTATATAGTTGGCAAATAAATTCCATATTGCCTGATATACTGAATGTGTGTATTTCAAGAGTCATTTTGATACGATATGGATCTAGATGTAATAAGGTTAATTATCATGTGATAAATGTTCCGTAGTGATAAGCTCAGAAGTTATATATTGTAGTTACCCCTTTATATATTAAGAAATCTAAAAATAATAATTCTGATGGGAAGCTGGACACTCACTGCAAATGCATATTTCGGCGTTTATTTTTTACGAAAATGTGGGTTTTTATGATTCGTTTATATCAGAATGTATATTCTAGACTGCAATTTTTTAGAGCAATAACTTAGATAAAACGATTGTTCTTATATAAAAGTAATAAACTGAACGTTATTTTCAATAATTAGAAATAATTATTAAAACTTTGCGACACCTAAGACAAAAAAACATTTTTTTTGGCCGTGGCCTGTCGATTAATGTTTATATTTTCTTAATTATTGTAAATGATGCTCAGGAAGGTGAACAGTTAAAAAAGAATATTTCGTAATAGAGCAAGGGCCCGACAAATCCAATGGAAAATTAGTTTAATTGTATTTTATGGCATCACATACACCCTTATAACTAACTAACTAGTATTATTTATTCATAAAATCATCAGGCCGTTTCCCCGCAGGGGTAGGTAGAGAGGATTGAACGCCACACTCTTCTATCCTGGCACACCACTTTTGCTTCGGCCACATTCGTACATCTTCTCATACAAGTTCTACGGTTGATGGTCGACGGCTTTTAACAGGGCCATCTTCAAACACTTGTATCTGATCATTCCAGGTCTTTCGCGGACGCCCTCTATACTTTAATAAATTGTAATTGCACTAATGTCGTAGTATAAAAGCTGAATGTTGTATATGTTTCTTGGGTAACTATCAAAAGATGTTTCCTTAGTAGTCAAACAGTTTCGACAGTTATAACATCTTGCCAGACAATGTTGAGGCATTGCCGTAGGTGCGAGGGCGAAGGCAATATAATACAAGCGGATGCGAGTGAGATAGTGAGTTATCAGTGCTGCGCATTTTTTACTCATTTCGATTATCTGAGTATGTTTTGAGTTATCATACGTACAGCAAACTTTTTATTTTTTGTAAATCTAATAAATAATGTTATGGATTTTATGAACTTTATTTTTAAAATTCAATTTATTTAAAATCCCCACGTTTCATTATATTTTTTTTGTTTATTATAATTATGGAAAAAAAAAAATTTCAGGACTAAGAAATCCAATTAAAAATTAGTTTTATTATATTTATGGCCATCGTATACAGAACTTTAACGTACTGACAAAAAATAAACATGGATTCCAAGAAAAGGAAAAGGTACCACGATAGCTATGATAAATATACTAAATTATCCACAAGCGAAAACTGATGAAGGAAAAAGTGTAACTGGACTATTATTCGATTTCAAAAAGGTGTTTGACACAGTTGATGTAGACAACTTAATAGATAAACTCTCAAAAATTGGATTAAAAAATAATAAATGATAAGTCCAAATAACTATCTTTACTCGCATCAGATTGCCTTCGCATTGCATCGATTGTTCGATCAGAATTATTATTGATTATTTTGATAAAAGCCATGATTAATAACAACATGCAAGTTTAGTAAGTTTATAAAATAAAATATTTCAATTAAGTATACAAGTATATGTTGATCTTTAAAAAAAAAATCGCCGAGTATACGTTACGTTACTTTTTTAAACTAAGGCCCAGTTGTTTCAAGTTGGATTAAAATAAAAGTTCGTTTAAAGCATAGATTTCTACGGAAACTGATCGTCTGATTGGTGGAGAACGCAAAAATCTGTGCTTTAAACGAATGTTTACTTTAATCCGACTTAAAACAACTGGTCCTAATTTGAATGATTTTTCTTTAAATATATGACGAATCTGCCCATGTAAATCGATAATCATTAATCATTGTAATAAAATATAATACAATTTTTTTAATCGAAATTTCATATCAATTTGGAGATAATAATTGTAAAATATCAAATCCTTATTTTTTTCTCAAATCTCATGACTGTTCAATTTCACATAGGAAAGTGTTCGGATTGAACAATTATAAATGAATTTCTAGGAAACAGTCAGAAGGTGCGGGTATCTTTCCTTTTCTTCTTTTTTCTTTATTATTTTAATTATTTCTCTTTTTCCTCCTTTTTCTCCTTTTTATATTTTCTCTCCATGTGCCTCAATATAACATATATATAATTTGAATCTTTATGGCGGACCAGGTCTGGCACTAACAACCTGGTTACGCTGCAATAAACACATTATTATTATTATTATTATGTATCTAAAATAACTTTTTTTTTAATTTCTTTATTCCTCATCTTATAAATAACTTTAAAATAAAATTACATATATAATAACTAACAGTAAATATCATTCATGTGGGATTCTATTCACGCAGAACATTTCAGTCCTCAGGTGCAAAAGAGAAAGCAACTTGCGCGCAAATGGCAGTCAGAGTAGGACGTAACACATGTAAATATTATATTACTAAGATCCAACTATTGTCAGACTTTGCACCTTTTGTGCGGAAATAGAGACCTGAATGAAAAGTTTTACGCTTATTTTTGAACAAAAAATTAACATATTATGCACTACAATACCGAAACATGTAATATTTTTATAAATATGTGTAAAATTTTCATCTTAGAATACCCTTGTGTTCATTTGAGATTTGATTTAAAATTTGCTTTTGACATATTTAAAAGGAAATATAGGAAACATGAATCTGTCGCCAGGCGGAGTCGGTCCTGGGCCGTGAAACCGCCGAATTGCTGCATTAGTAAACAGGTAAATAAAATTTTAAAAATATGCTGAGTTTTTTTTACACTGCGATTATACATTGGTCAAGAGTTTTTGTTCTGTGATGGACCATTTCCCATTTATTGTAAAAAAATATATAATAAATATATGAAAACTTAATTTCAGACGTCTGAAATTGAGTTTCCAAATGAATTTTTGAAAAATCATTATAAATACGTTTTACGAAAAAACATTGGCCATTATTATTAAAGAAAATGAGCAATTAGTGGCATTAGTAGCTTTTTTATGTCGAGAGATACATTTCTAGAAAAGAAAATAGAAATCCTGTACCCATTAAAAGGGATTCGCATTTCATATTCTAGATATCATTGAGGTTAATGTGAAAGTTTCCATGCAAACGCTTACTGTGTCAGCGAGGTCAACGAGTGGCGTGCACTTTTTTTTACGTTGCTTTGGTGATCATGAGCTACCCCGGACTTTATCTATACGCTACAACCTTTTCGGCCAATCAGGTTGAAGATGCGGTCAGCGCGCCGTGCTGCCTTCCGCTCGCCGCTGAAGCGACGACTATTCTTTCGACGATCATTATAGCCTCTACAAGTAATATTCCTGACCCAACACGCAAAGATTGCGCTAATAAGTCACAACATCGAACAGTGGGTAATACTTTCAAGCTGTATTGACCTGCTCTATATTATTAGCATTTCTGAACACATTTATTTACACTGTCTTATACGTGACATACACTGAGCTTCCGGTCGCGTGAAAATTATTTTCTTTCCTCATCATTTCCTTTTCATCGTCACAACCAACCCACCATTACTACTATCGATGCTATATATGTACGATAAGTTGTATCACTGGAAGTTTTATTCATCTGAAAGACAAACACACTCATAAGGAGCATGTTTTTGTATAACTGAGTGAATTCATTTCCGTTCACAAAAAAAGTCAAAAAGTTCTGAAATGAAAATATTAATTTATATAAAATAATGTCACTTTTATCCTTACAAGGCTACTGTTAGTCGTTTCGACTAACATGGTGAACATTTGTTGCTTTCTCTTTCGAAATATTGAATATGTTGCGTTGATTTTCCGTGTCAACGCGGTCACCGACAGGACATCTCAAGGAGCGGTTGCGTCACGTTGGTTAGTACCGCCATTTTCGATATACGAATTACTTGCTAGTAGAATCGACTAACAAAGAGTCAATTTGTAACTTTTTTGTTAAACGATAAATTTTGTAGTATTTATTTAGTTTAAAGGTTTAAAATATTCATTCGAGTTTAAAACAGTTTTACAGTGTAAGACATAGCACAGAGAGGATTATTGAAGAATACTAAAACAATATCGAAATGGACGAAAAACACCCACCGTTAGAAAAGAGGTGTATCCACAACTTCTTCAACCAATAACGGATCTGCGAACATTTTTAACGATATAAGCATCCCACATATTATTTTTTAGTTTGACAGTTTTTTTCATCAGTCATCATGAAGGTTGAATATCATTCGATCAAGCATTATTCCGTGGTGAAAATATTAATATTTGATTCAATAAAAAGATCAATAGTAATATCTGTTGTATAAATGTATGTCCAAATAAAAATGAATTATTCAATTTATTCTGGCATCCATCTAGCGGTGACATTGCAAAGTAATTTCAACAACCGTATCAAAAAAAAAAAAAAGGGGATTGCTCTATGGACAAAAATATAAAAAAAAATTAATCAATTAATAAAAATAAAAACTACATAAAAGGTCGATATATTCACGGAAACATAGAGGGTTGCTATAGCTTAGTGGTCAGAGCACCGGCCCCGGAAATGAGGTGACCTTGGTTTGAATCCCAGTAGTAACCTAATATTTTTTCGTGAATTAGATTTTTCTGTATATCTTTCTAATTGATTAATTAATTTGATTTAAAAACTTCCAGTGAGTTTTAATGGTATATAAATAAGCATGTAAAGTACTTTAAATAGTATGTAAAGGAACTAAAAGCTTGCGAGTGTTATTGGTACATAAATGAAAAAAAAATTAGTAGTAAGTAGGGGTGTATTGACATGTTTTGAAATGTATATTGCCGATGAGGTATTAGATAAAATAGTCAAATACCGAAATAACAATTAAACAACAAAATTATAATAATAAATAATGAAAATATTGATAAGAGAAGAATTTGTGCTTTTTGTAATTATAAAAAGCATCATACGACAAAGTAATGGTGTAAAAATTGCTATCCAATGGAACGCATGGAACACAAGGTAAAAATTGTACCAAATATGTTTTATATTTTTATGTTTTAGCAATTATTATTTATGATTAATTAAGTTAAAAATAAGAATATTATATTCAAAAACACATTCTTATTGTGAAGTTTCAATTTTTTAGAAAAAATTCTGTGAAATTTAAAACCAAATTTATCAATTAATTAGAAAGACATACAGAAAAATCAAATCCACGAAAAAATATTTGGCTGCTACCAGCATTCGAACCACGAATTTCCTCCTATCCGGGTCAGGGATAGGAGGAGATCCGTGGTTCGAATCCCGGTAGCAGTCAAATATTTTTTCGTGGATTTGATTTTTCTGTACGTCTTTCTAATTGACTAATAAATTTGGTTTTATTAGAATATTATTTTTGTTTCGTAACATACATTAACAGATTTTTAAGACTGTTGGTTAGAACCTCAATAAAAAAAGAGATTAATGTTCATTTTTGTAACTTAAAAAAAAAAGAATTAAAACTAATATTTTTTCTGTAAAAGTACATGAGAATTAAAATTAGTGAGTCGAATCGATAATAAAAAGCCACGACATATAAAAAATAATAAGAGCTCCTAGTATTAAAGAATATTTTTGAGCAGTTTTGCATTTGATGCCTTATCAGGCGGAGAAGTGTAATCGGAATACCGTGCAGCAAGACAAACAAAGTAGGGTTTGTAGCACATTTGGGGCAGATTTGCGAAAAAAGTTATGGACAGCTTTTTTCATTGTATGGAGTGCACGCTGCTTGTGTCAATGTTCACATGTCTCTCAGCGCTTTGTTTGATTATTCTTCATATATCCTTATCTAATTACAAACTTTTATCTTAATCGATTGCAATTGTAGGTTTTCCCATCATTGTAAATGTAAAACTATCCACTGAGATTATAAAAGATACCACTTTTTCCTATTTTTTTTATTTCTTGACCGATTATCTTTTACGAATTTTCTGACATCACATATCAAAAAAAAATTTGCGACATTATGAATTATAATTTTTTTTAAATTTAGGTACACATTTTTGTACCCGGTTGACTTTGTCATCGTTTAAAAATTATGCATTTCTCAACACTAGGAGTACGTAGTGTTTGTCCTTCACCAGTTGCTTAACGGACATTATTTATTATTAAGTCACTGAATGCAATATATACTATTAAAACAATCGTATGATATGATAAAATTACGTATTTATTAGAGAGTGCTGAACGCTCGGGGCTAACAATTTGTATAAACATCATATTATTCGGCCGTATTCTGAAATAACCAATACAGTAGAGCCTCGATAATCCGTACTTGGGCTAATCCGAACGTCTCTATAATCCGAACTACCCAATGATCCCCTCTCTGTCGTGGCGGCGGTTGACATCATATTTTTCTGTAGTTACATAAGAGCTCTCGATAAAAAAATCATGGAAGCCTCTTTGACTTGAACAATTCAATGCAACAGATGACGTTTCAGATGAAAGCGACGATAGCTTTGACGCTAAAGACGATCTTCCAATCAGAGTTTTCAGAAACTGTGGGTACACAGAAAAAAACTATTTTCACCTTCCTGTCAAATAAAGAGAAGAATTTGGTAGAACCCGGAACTGACGATGAGATTGTAGCCTGTCTTAAGCAAGGGACTCAAGAGTCTAAAAATGACTCTTCTATTGATGATTGTTCTACTCAAAATGTCAAAAAAATTTCCCATACTCAAGCTATATCAGCACTTAATATTTGCTTGCACTGGGCAGACAAAAATGAGCTGTCGTTATCCGAAAAGATGTTGCTTCGTAAACTAAGAGACGTAGCTTTATATTGGTTGATAAGTAGAACTCGCCTCACTAAAATGAATGAGTTTATGACTAAGTGAATGTATTTTGTTGTTTCTTAAATATAATTTTCTAAAAGAAACAGCAGTTTTATTTATTTAACATACTAAAATCTGACTCTCCGTGAGTCCGAACAGGGGTAGGTTTTTGGTTGTTCGGATTATCTGTATCTTGAGAGTTATTGTATAACATTTTAATGCCGCCATATTTGACGTTTTTAGTTTGACAGGTTTAAAATTAATGAGTTAAATCAATCAGAAAGCTTTAAAACAATGTTAAAGCATTCACAATTATAAATAATTAGCTTTCTAATTGATTGAATTCATTAATTTTAAACCTGTCAAACTTAAAAAATTAAAATCGGCGGCATTACAGTGTTTTACAATAACTGTCAAGATACAGGAATAGCAATATTGCTTATTTCAGAATACGGCCGAATGTAGGTATAAACTTATTCATATAAACTGTGTGTTTCAAACTATGCATTGATTTCTCGCGTGTCAATTGTCGCTTCAATGCGATGTTTCTTAAGGGAAAATGTGGTTTACTGAATAAATTGCAAAATCATTAAATATATTTTCTTTAAAAAATAACAGTATTTGAAATATATTTGAATGTAAATGTATGCAAAATTATAGAAGTTAGCATAATAATTCTATCAACATACATATCAAAAATTACAATCAAAAAACACACGACGTAAAGTCAAGGTTGTCAAATAAAATGTATTCACATTTTGTCTCACAATTCTTATAATTTTTTCGGAACAGTGTATACATCGATGAACAGATATAAAGGCGTTCATAAATATGATGTCCAAATTAATAAAACAAGAGCTTATTAATTATTTGAAATCATAATTTATACTAAATTAGTATAATTAATCGTTTTAATTAATATTTTCGTGGAGATTACAAGCATTTTTTATTATAATTAAATTTTGTAAGACAACTTGAACGTTATTAAGTGGTTTTCTTAATATTATATACATATTTACAATATTACATTGATTAAAATTTAATTTCCTATATTCATAGTACTAATAATATGTATTTTTTATAATGTAACGTATATTGTGTACTATACTAACTATTTTAAATTCAAGGTGATGTTACCATGTGCGTAAACATCTTCCGCATTTATCATTGATCTCGTCTGCCTGTTATACCCTTTCTTTATATACATGTATATCTATATATAATTATATATACTAATAATATATTATACTAATATGTTTATTTAAGGGTTTTCGCGGATTAAAAGATGACAACTACTTTCTGGGGGAACCCGCGTCACGCGGTTCCCCCAGAAAGTAGTTCGTCATATATATATATATATATATATATAGAATGTTACAGAGCTAGTCCACAATACTTATAACGGACACAAGTTAATGAATAAGAGCGTGAGTTATCAGATTCGAATATATAGACTTGTTTCCTAACATATTTCACATTGAAACAAATTTTATTATATAAATAATAAGAAAAACAAACAAAAATAAAAGACAATAACAGTAGTCATAGAATGGAAAAAATGAATATAAGGAAATAAGGAAAATCTAATGAATAATAACATTATGAAACGAATATAATGAAAATATGTGACAATAAGAGAATAAAACAAAGATATTATTAGATAGTCATATGAAACTTCATTCATATGTTGCTTCGCAGTGCATTTTATATGTATTTGGTTATCAATATAAGGAATAATAGAAAAGACGAAACGAATTTCTAGAATTAAAAATAAATTTTATTCAATATACCTAACTATGATATGATAATAAATCATAATAACGACACAGATTTTTTTTACATTTGCATTTTAGATTATTTTGAAAATTAACTAATTAATTAATATAATTTTGATAATGAATGGGCCCACTTATGATAAACGCGATTCTATGAATAAAACAGCAAAAACATAGGTATATTTTATATGTGCGTCTATGGCGTGAAGTGTCAAAAATGTATCATTTTAAAATTTAAAATAACTGATTTTAAACCAGCTAATGGAAAAATTCGACTTCATTTATGTAATCAGGACTCTTTATTACACTAGAAAAAAAATTTCTTTCATCAAATTTGTGATACGTTTGTATTCTGAACTTATTCCCAAATATAAAAACAAATAATTAAAAAGTGAGTACCTATTCTTTTTTATTATGATAATAATAATGATTTTGTTCCAGCGTAACCAGTATGAGGCCTGGTCCGTATTATAATTATAATAAATTAAAGGTCATGGAAATATTTCTAGTTTATTATAAACAACTGTTCTATAATTCTTACTTTACGACTCTTCGGATTCGACAAAACAACTATAATAGAATGTTATTGTTGTCATAGTGTCATGAAATTAATTATATACTAATTACAGGATAATTCAAATTTGTTTCGGTCAATTCAACTCTCACTGCCTATGATTTTTTTATCTCGCATTTCCTGAAAGGTTAGTATATTTATACATAATAATAAGTATAATAATCCGGCTCAACTATATTATTTATACCTATTTAGTAAATGTGCAATATCATGGAACATGATGTATTTTTAAATACTAAGTAAGATATACTTATTACTATTATTTCTCTAGTTTTTTTCGTTTAAAAAAATAGAAATGCAAACATAAAATACGTGTTGCATCATTATTCTAACAATTTTCAAATTAAACTAAACGCTTGTACAATGAATAGAGAGATGACTAACTTACTCGTAGTGTGTCCTGGAATGGGGCTTGACCACCGACCACTGGATAACTAGTTGAGCGTCATAACCATTTCATCAAAAAGCTAATCAATAGTTTAGTATTGCATTTAATTTAAGTAGATATAGTTATTGTGATATACAAAATATTGTAAATAAATATAAATAAATACACGTATATTCTCATTGTAGGTAGGTAGGGTTTATTTCGTTTTTCGGGCTCGCGAGTTTCGGCTTCGTTTAGTTTAGGATATATATAATATTTTGTACTGTATCCACACCTTAAGATAACGTTAAAAATACAGACAACGCTTTGTATTAAAAAGCTTCACTCAAGATTGAGTGGCAACATCTAATAATAAAATATTTTTAAAATATATGTATATATTTTTTTATGTTTAAAAAATGTTTTATTAACATTTCATAACTATAAATATAATTTTGTTTATTGTAGGTGATATGAAGTTATATATCCTTATATACTATATGATATATATAGGCTAAGGTAGATATATATTATAATAGATTATATGTAGATGAAAATAAATATGGTTTTTCTTCAATAAATAAAAAAAATTTCATCCCTCTTTCCACCAGACTGAATCTAATTTTGTTTTAATTAGGTAGGTACAATTAACATTTTCTAATATTTGAATTATATGTTAACTAAGAACATAATAAACTTCCGTAGGTGGAATTGGAACAATGGAACTGCGACTGACAACGCTGCAGCAGATGTTGGCAGTATCGATCCTAAGGCGATACGATAATCTCTAGC
>JADDOH010017350.1:0-40861 GCA_016648135.1 Agrypnia vestita
TGTATTTTGCCCTTTTTTATTAATATCCATTTTGACACGACATGGGATTTTATTTAATATTTTTGGTATGACATATTTTAATGTTCTTTGTCCATATTTATTTATGACCTTCGGTATTCGTAGTCCTTCTTTAACCGTAAATCTAGTGAAACTAGTGAATTTTATGAATCAATCTATGCTTATATGTCCCATCTTCCTGATATCGTGTGATTAGTTTGTACCACAAGATAGCATTAATTGGCATAGAGCCTTGTTTCTTGAAGAGTTCCTGTATATCTTTAGTAGCACTTTCTTTATTTACTTATTAAACATACAAAATATAAAAAATGCTGATGAATCCCGACAATCTCGTCCGATATTTCGGTTCGGGATTGATCTCGTAAAATGCCTCGAGATCTCGCGGGATCGGGATTGCATTCCCTAATTGTATCCGCTTGGCGCGGCGCCGCAGCTGCGGCCGACGCTGTACCCCGCGTAGGTGATTCACACCGCGGACTCGGGAACGGGTTTTCTATTTCCAATGTCTGGTGCAAGCAGTCAGCAGTGCCAGGAGCTCTGATGACCAGCGCGAAGTGTGACCATGGACTGTTACAACACAGACACTGTCTCAACTGCCCGAGTTGACACGGACTAAGATAACTTTGATATGCAATTTCTGACATATTTTTTGCAAAAAGGTGAACTTTTTGAAGAAAGAAACTGAATTACAATAACTTCTTCTTCAAATATAGCAAATTTATTTTGTGGTAACATACTTATAATTGATACAAATTAACTTTGTTAAAACCACTTGTATATTGAAAAAAATTCAACATGTTTCGAAGCCAATGGCTTCTTCGTCAGGATAATAAAAATAATATTTTAAAATCGAAGTATAGATCAAAATATTAAAAAGTTATGTATGGAAAATGATACTTACTACTTTATTTTATTTAGGTACTTTATATTATCATTTTCCATATATAACTTTTTAATATTTTGATCTATACTTCGATTTTTAAATATTATTTTTGTTATCCTGACGAAGAAGCCATTGGCTTCGAAACATGTCGAATTTTTTTCAATAAATAAGTGGTTTTAACAAAGTTAATCTATATCAATTGAATTACAATAACTTATATCGATTAAGGTACAGATACACGTGCTTCCTACTGACATGCTCATTAGCATGCTCAAAACTAGCATGCCCTAACAACTGTACACTCTTGCTCGTTATTAGCATGCTCATAAATAAGCATGCTCAAAGCTATCATAATCAAACACACATGCTTATTAGTGGCATGCTTTTGTCATAGAATAGAGAGGAACTGTAGTTGAAAATTTAAACTTTGCAAACCGAAATAGAAAATTCAAGTGAACCAATAGATCAAAACAGTTCCTGGGTTTAATCAAACACACATGCTTATTACTGGCATGCTCTTGTCATAGAATAGAGACGCTCTTGTTCAAAATGGAAACTGCAAACTGAAATAGAAAATTCAAGTGAACCAATAGATCAAAACAGTTCCTGGGTTTAATCAAACACACATGCTTATTACTGGCATGCTCTTATCATAGAATAGAGACGCTCTTGTTCAAAATGGAAACTGCAAACTGAAATAGAAAATTCAAGTGAACCAAGAAATCAAAATATTTTTGATTTTAGTTTTTATAATTTTTATTGTAACATTTGAATCGTTCATGTCTTTGAATAAAGTTTCATAAACATTATTTCTTGCTATATTATTTTCACATAGCGGTGACCGAGTATTCCACAGACATTCGTGATTCCTGTAATAAGTCACGAAAAGTAATGTTTTATCATCTCCCCAACGCGCCATATTTGTTTCATCTGTCGCGGACTGAGAAGATCGCATTGATAATTGATACTAGCCGCGAATGACGTAAGCACGCTCATAATAAGCAAGCCTGTTCACTCATTCTCAAAAGATATCCCTTCTCATGGTGAATGACATTAGCATGCTCATAAATCAACCGGCGGTTGATTTATGAGCATGCCACTAATGAGCATGCTCATTTCGTGTAGCACGCATAGCATGCGTACACATGCCAATAATAAGCTAGGGCTAAAGAAGTTTAATACTGCGCATGCACATGTGTATCAGTACCTTTATGATAATTTCATTTGCTTCAATACAACTTAAATAAAATGATTTTAAAAAATACTTTTTTCAATTTTTGCAAGGTTTTTATCATTTTATTCGACTTGTACTAAAGCGAATGAATTTTTCGTAATCGACATAAGTTACTGTAATAATAGTTCAACTTTGAAAAAAATAAGTTATAAATATTGAAAAAAATATATAAACTTTGATATTGCATATCTCCATAACTATTGATATTTTAAGTCATGGTTGCTTGAACATTTTCGACTCACAATCAAGGCAGGAAAGTGTTAAGTTTTTGCTACTACTTATGAGACACTCTGTATATACCTATGTTATATAATTTGTGATTGTTACTTTGATTGCTTGCTTGTGTAGGATTTCTTTTGTTTCTTTACTCATTTTATAGATGTTACTATGTACTTCTTCTTCTTCTTCCTCAGCCTTCATCTTTCCACTGCTGGATGTAGGCCTCTTCCATGCTTCCTTGTTGTTTGCTAGTTGTAGCCATTTCTTTCCCCCCACAGTGGCTATATCGTCGACCCATCTCTTTTGAGGTCTTCCGACGCCTCTTTTATTCTCCCAAGGTCTCCACTTCATTTTGTAGCATCCTGCCTTGTAACGTACCCTGCCCATTGCCATTTTAGCTTCGCTACATGATCCGTGATAATCACTACTCTAGTTCTGCACCCAATTTCTTCTTCTTCTTCTGCTTCATCTAGGACTGCGTCCTGTCATTGCTCGGAGCCTGTTCCTAGGATACAGATTTCCAGCTATCTCGCCGTCTTTTGCGTAGTCTTCCTGGGAGTCTGGTACCAGACGGCAGCTTGTTCGCTGCTACGCTCACTACTCTCACAGAACCAGCTCTCTCCACATGATTTCTCCAGTAACGTCTTCTAGATCTTCCTCATCGGACAACATTCTCGACGTCACAAGACCTTCGTATTCAGAATTCCTCACTCGGTCTCGGATTGTCAGTCCCGCAATGAGTCGGAGAGTCTTCATCTCAGTTGTTCTTGGGAGATTTTTAGTTCTGGTCACAGTGTCAGCCCTTGTCTCGATACCGTACGTCATGATTGGGCGGACACAGGTTTTATACAGGTTTATTTTTTTTCGTCATTTCTAATTCTCTTAGCCATACGCCAAGCGTGGATCTCCCCATGGATCGTTGCGTGCATTTGAGATTTTCTACACTTTTATTTGTAAGGGCCGTAGTCTCCACTGGTCAAACGTCATCACTGGCAGTATGGCAGTTGCTATGGACAAAAAATAAAAATATATATTTGCATTTGAAATATATTTTTACATTTTTCATTGAAATTTATAACCAATAATAATAATAATAATAATAATAATATTGGATTATTTATATAGCGCCATTTTTGTGAAAATTTCACCTCAAGGGCGCTTTACACACAAAAAACTCTTAAATACTAAAATCATAGAATCACAAAATGAAAAAGAAAAGAGAAAGAAAAACAGTTCAAAACATAAAATAGTAAAAAAAAAAAAAAACAACGTTAAAAACAACAATATTAAAAAGGTTCTGGGAAAGATTTTGTAAACAAGTGCGTTTTAAGTCTTTTCTTAAATAAAGTCTCTGAATCCGTGTTTCTTATCAGGGAGGGCAAAGAGTTCCACGCTTTGGGGCCCGCCACCGCAAATGCCCGTTCGCTGAACCTAGTTTTCTGGAACTGACTTGCCGGTTCCACAATCCTTCCCACCGCTGAAGTAGACGCTGACCTAAGAGTTTGACGTCTCCCATTTATGTTGTCTGGAATACAGAGCTCCTGAAGATACAGAGGCGCCATGTTATGAGTTGCCTTGTACATCAACCAACACAGTTTGAACTCTACTCTTTCAGGAAAACGAAGCCAGTGCAATTCTCGCAGAAGGGATGTTATGTGCGAGAATTTTGACGTTCCATATATGATCCGTGCTGCAGCGTTTAGAACAGATTGTAGTCTATCGAGATGTACAACCCTTGTATTTTGATAAGGGATAGAAATCACCAAGCGAAATCTACCAAATATCCGCGGTCGGTGATGGTATTCATTTTTTTATTACCTATTTGAAATCTAATGAATATAATTATATCAATTGCTCATTAAAATTGAATGTGGAATCTTTTTGACGCTTACGCAAGTATTGCCATGCAACAAAAACACAGTAAGGTACCTATAATGTGTTCTGAATGAAAGTGAATGTGACTTTGGTCAAATTGTAAAAGCAAGGGGTCCTAAACCTTTGGTACTAGTTCAATTTTTGATGTGTTACATCTTTCCTCTCGCTCATCTGCAATCTGTGGCAGTGATTTCGTGAAAAAGGACGGAAATGCGTAACAGGAAATAAGACGCGAAAAAAAAATCAATGTCCATCACAGCAAAGACGCACACTACCAGCCAATGCTTCTGATTATGTATATATGTTGCGAGGCTGGTGTCAAGCGTGTAGATATTGTAACTTTGATATATTTTGGATTATATCTTCGAAACTATCCAATAAGTACTTATCTTTTTAAATATTTGTGTAAACAATAACTACCCTTAATGATTTACATTCTCAAATTTTATGTGATTATTTTTATATATATTTATTCAAAGTTTTCATACTATATGTATGGCGGCAAACTACCGCCATTTATGAAAATAAATAAAAATATATAATTGACCAAAACCATTTCTAAATAAAATGCGTATGGAGATATACAATACCTACCTAGTGCAGCAAAATTCAACAATAAATAAATGCACATACATTTTCCTTACTTGTATTCACTAATTAATAAATATATAGGTAACAGCTTTTTTAAAAATTTTGATGTTAATTTCTGTCGCTGCTCAATTGATATGTTTAATGTTACACAACATATGCGACTACTGTAAGGCTCGCTCGTTTTTTTAAAAATAAGACAATCAAATGGATGCCTAAAAATTAGTAGGAAAAATTATATCTGTACCTGCTATTTGAAGTCCCTTACTTAAATCAAAGGCAAAGAGGAGTTGGAACACCAAACTCGTTTTCCTACTTATGTGTTAAATAAAACGTATATTTTTATACGAACAGTATATTTTACTGAGAAGAAAATCTCAATTTATAACAAGTCTTTGAGAAGATTCTTGCAGAGCTTCATTGAATACTTCTTCTGAATATAAGTTGAACAGCATGGGTGAAAGAAAACATCCCTATCGCACGCCTCTCTTTGTTTCTATTTCGTCTGTTAGACATTGTTCGACTCCTACTGCTGCTTTTTGGTTCCAATATAGATTACCTACTATCCTTATATCTTTATCGTCTATCCCAGAGGTTTTCAGAATTCGGATCATTTTGTCAAGTCTAACTCTATCAAACGCTTTAAGGAAGTCAATGAAGCATGCATGTACATTTGTATTCACATCACTGCGTCTTTGGATTAGTACTTGAATACTAAATAACGCTTCCCGAGTATCCAAACCATTTCGAAAGCCAAACTGTGTTACACCTATCTTTTATTCCACTTTGCGATATATGCGTCCATGTATAATTTATGTAGCCTTTGCTTTTACACCCTTAAAATTCATTTAAGTGATTCGAAAGATAAATAATGTGTTCTGACTAAGGCCCGGTTGTTTCAAGTTTCATCAAAGTAAGCGGTCGATCAAAGCATAGATTTTTACGAAAACGGATCGTCTGATTGGTGGAGAACGTAAAAATCTATGCTTTAAAAGAAAGCTTACTTTAATCCAACTTGAAACAACCGGCCCCTAGTGATGCTTCTGCGTTGCCAGATTCGCTTCAGTTGTCCATCGCTGACCGAATCGGCATTCCTTCTTTTAATTTCGGCTTCGTAACGAAGAGTTCTTCATTAGGTGGTTATTCAAGCAGGTACTTGACAGTCGGAACAATTAGCGGCTTTCTTACGAGTCTCCGGCGCTAGAAAAATCTGTTTTTTTTTCTCGCGTTGTTTTGCAATAGCGAAGATTCATTAAACACTAATGTCGATGTTCGTAACATGGCGCTCTGCCGTCAGCTGGGGACATTGTTAGCCAACCCTTCGGGGACCGGCTGCCGATAACACTTCGCCTGGATCGTCTTCGTCCTCATGTACAAGGTTCATATTAACACGAGGTCACGTCGTGTAACCCCAACATCGACGTATTTCACATGACACAACATCGGTTCAAGAAAGAAATTATATCACTCCTGACTAGGGTTGCCACTTTTTTTTGTGCAAATAAAGAACATAAGAACAGAAGGTAGAAAAAAAAAGTACAGTGTGTCAAAATAAGGTACGATTTATTTTACTTTTTAATTTTGCTTAAAAACGTATTTTTCATTACTTTTAGCAACTTTTAACACATAATTATCACTACTAAACAACTGCACAGCATGTTTGCAGTCTATGTTATCAAATTAAAGTAAATAAGTCATTCATTTTTATCACATTCAGACACCCTTTGCTTCTTTCGTCTCGTCATTTGCTATTCAGAAAAAACTCTATAAATGCAATTAATCGTATTTTAACTGCACTAAAACTGCATTACACAAAACATGCAATAATTTTTTACAATGACATTGACTGTGTTGACATTTGAGGTTAGGTTGCATTAAAAAACAAGCTTTTATGTGCGACAGCCACAGGGTAAGGATTTCGTCAATTATCAAACCTATTCGGCAATAATCGATAATTCCTCGTTCCGTTTTACGCAAAAATTTCTACGATCAACTTTTTATTGTATGTTATAAGTAAAATGTATCCCAGAGAAATCAAATCATGTGAAATAAAGTATTTTCGCGTACTTTATTGTTCTCATAAAGTATAGAGTACAATTACCCGAAATAACGTACAATACTTTATAACAAAGTACCGGTGGCAACCCTACTCCTGACCGAAAATAATTTGAGCGTGTAAGACGGACTCTTCGGTAATCAATCAAAACAAAAAAAAATATTGCCACAAAGACGCGGGTACACATTTTCTGACTTGGTTGACCTGGGAGCCTGCGTGCCTATTATGTCGTGCGGAGAATGTGAACTTCGTTCATTTTGTAGTCGCATATTGTACTATATTTATATTGTATAATGTATTAATGTTTTACTGTAAAATGTAACTGTACTAATCACCTTGTTCTAAATGATTATCCATTAGGGTCATTCTGACCTGTCGATAGTCTTTAAATTAAAAAAAAAACATTGACATAAATGTCGTCATCGGTTTCTAAATCGTTATCATCACATTCATCGTCAACGTCGTTAAAAAGGTCAACATCACCTATATTATAATCATCTTCATCGTCACGTTCACCCTTATTTTTGTCATCTTCTGATGAAACTGATGATTCATCGCTGTCCATGATCACCTTCATTGTCACGTTTACCTTCAATATCATCGTCATCACCAACATTATCATCATCACAATCATCACCGATACTTTCATAGTCATCATCGTTATCGTCGTCATTATTATCATCATGGCCTTCATGCTTATGTTCACCGTCGTTATTGTCATCGCCATCGTAATCGACATTACCATCATTAACATCATCATTGTCATCATCACATCACAGATACTGACATTACTTCATCATCATGTTCACTGTTGTTATCGTCAAGTGAAAAAAACAACTTTTTACTTGTATTTTATGCTTTTCTTTTCTTTCTTTGATAATTTACAATAAAGTGTGTTATGTGAATGAGGTACAGTGAGTGGACTATTGCAGGTCTCTCCGGGTCGCTGTCGCCCTTTACACGACGTTACACGGAGATCGCCTTTAGAGTAAAAAATTGTCAGCCTGGCGACGTATGAGTAGGACCGATATGGGAGCTTTCGCTCATAAAACGGTCCTGGGAATGCGGTGGGTGTCCATTCACTCTTTTTATCGTCGTCTTCAACTTCAGCATCATCATCATCTTCATCGTCACGCTCACCATCGTCATCATTATCACATTCATCCTCACGATCGTTGAAATCTTCATTTTCATCTTCATCAACGAAATCATCATCATCAACATCGTAAACAATGTCGTCGTCATCATTATCACTCTCTTCATCATCACTTTCCACCTTAGAAGGCCTTTACTGGCCAATCACTCACTGCATTTAATCTCTTCCTCCTCCACCTCCACCTGACTCCGTCTTCCTCACTTTTTTCCCCATCCCTATTATCGTATTATACTCAACACTTATTAATTATCTGCTTTAATTAACTAAACAATGTTCTTATCCAAATCTGTTCTTAATTCACCGCGTCTTAAACATCTATGAATCTTTTTAATTGTTCTATGTAATATACACCATGCTCTTGCGTTATAATGTTTAAAAACTGTTATGATTCCTTAATAAATAAATAAATAAGTATGCGTCATCATCATCATCGTTATCAACCTCATCATCGCGGCCGTCGCGTCGTCGGCGATTATTTTAAATTACCCGTGTCCTCACCTCCACGTTGTTAGGAAAATCCAAACATTTAGCGTACATAAAGTATACGTGGGGCAAACGGCGCGTACCATTTCCAAAAGGGTCAACGAGCACAAACGGGCATGCAAACTCGGTCATCCAGAAAAATCAGCGCTGGCTGAGCGTTTTCTGGATACCGGCCATCATTTTGCATTCGAACCGAAAATCCTTGGAAAGCCTAAGAGTCACCATGCGCGTCTCATCAAGGAAGAACTAGAAATCTACAAGCATCCGATAAACATTAATAGAGATGATGGTCTCAAATTAAAAACATCTTGGTATCCGGCGCTTCAAAGTCATTCTCGTCGCAGACTCCGCAGAGCTAGTGATCAGACAACAGATGAATCACACATACAACACAATATTATTCGGCACGGTATTACGAGCCGATACTTAACCACAACACCAACATTCAAGACAACACATCAGCCCTGATGATGGACCCTGCAATGGGATCCGAAACGTCGGCCCGAAAGGTCGTAACAACACGGCATAATACCCCAGTAAACACAAACTTGAAAATTTAGCGTTTTTTGTAAAAGAGCCGGTCTACGACGGGTTAAAAAACCGCCATGTTCATAAATTTCTATTTTACGACTTGTTTTGAAATAATCTGTGAATAACTCGGTAGCCGCTGCCTCGAGCCTCCGCCAGGCCCGGATCGAAACGATGACGAATTAAAAAAAATCAACGTAAAATTTATGTGAAAAAGTTTTAGGGAAGGTGTGATGATGTCGTAGAAAAAAGTTTTAGGGAAGGTGTGATGATGTCGTAGAAAAAAGATTTAGGGAAGGTGTGATGATGTCGTAGAAAAAAGATTTAGGGAAGGTGTGATGATGTCGTAGAATGAAAGACACAAGTAAAATAAAGAATTAAGAATTAAGTGTCTTCGGCACGCTCTAGTAACATGTATATTTTACATTTAAATATGTCTTACATGTACGTTTATGTGTATTGTATATTTAGTGTTTGAATGTAGTGCGATTAGTATTTAATAAATAATTGATTTAATGGATCTATAGGTTCAGGTCATCGTTTAGAAAATGGATGTTGTGTATGAGTGAGTTTTTGAACGATGATAAGGTATCTGCAAGAATATCAGCATCGATGTTAGGGTCAGCACAATACATATTATATGTGCGACACAACCTTGTGATGGGAGAAAAGTAACCGACATTATTAATGTGCTGGCTTATTCTAAAGAACTCCGGGTTTCTTATACGGGGTTTAACATGAAAATTCATATCAGGTAGAGAGAGAGAATCGATAGCTCCGCTGAGAATCTTGTGTAGCACAACGAGATCGGATATTTTCCGTCGGGACTCAAGTTTGTGCATCTTGAAAAGGGTAAGTCGAGCCTCGTAGCTGCGAATGTTAACATCTGTAATATATCTTGAAAATATTTATCTAATCCGACTCTTGCAGTATGTTTTGACCTAGTGACCTCTTCGCTGTGATGTTAATATAATGGTGGAATTATTTTTCTTTTATTAATTTAGTACCATATTGTAACCACAACGAATATACACTCTTCGAAGACACTCAATGCTGTACGATGTGTCGCGTTGTCTACGTCTAGCGACAGGTGAAGGGCCCAACTATGTTGGTGACGTCAGAGAACACTTTTCTCTTCTTCAATTCAATTCTTCGGATGATGCAGAAGACATTGTAATTCTAGAGAACTCCTTGGAAGCAGTTGTCTGCAATAGGCGATAACTGTGCTATTACCGACTATACAGGCGTCTCTAAACTTGTAGCAAAAACTTTACAGGTAGATTCCTGCCTTGATAATGAGTCGAAAAATAGTTATGGACAAAGTTTTAATATTTTTTTCCGGTATATTTATTTCTTAAATAGATACTACATATGATTTATTTTATAGCAATGATAACTAGCAAATATTAACAATCAAATTATTATTATTTGTTCTTTTTCCTGGGTTTCAATCCGTGGGATTGGTTTGCAGCAAAGCACATCTCCTTCTCCATTCCGCTCGGTCTCCGGCGATCCTCTTCAGCTGTGTGTAGGAGGCACAATTCATATCTTGGCACACTTGCTCAAGATATTCACGGCGAGGGCGTCCTTTGGCAATCTTTCCCTCTACCATTCCCTCCAGTATAGTTTTGAGCAGATTTTCATGGCGTAAAATATGCCCCATCCATGTTGCACGCCTTTTCGAGATGGTATTTATCGTGTGCCTGGTTTCATTATATGTTATACCTAACCAAAAAGAATTATGATTCTTGTGGGTGGTGAGGGATAATCACTTACAATCGTATTGGTAGTGTAATCTAATCTAACAAACAATGAGAATTAGATAATATATTATTTATCTAATATATCTAAAATCTTTGAATAAACAGCCAAAAATATACTAAACTAGCTGTGCCCTCGCGGCTTCGCACGCGTAGATTTTTAGTACACTGTTTGGATCGTCGTAAAACTTTCGCAAACCTTCTAGAACAATCTCCTTCCAGAGAACTTTCAAGGAATTTATTGAATGTACAGGAACCTTCTAGACACATCGACACATTCCGCCACTCAGTTTAGAACCTTATAGAACTTTCGGATATTTTCTAAAATCTTCTCCTTCCAGAACTTTCTAGAGCAGGTTTTTCCGGAACCTTCTAGACTCACTGACACAGTCGGCGCGTCTATTTTGAAACAATCTGAAGCATTTGCGGCCTTCCCCTAACAAACCAATGTGCTAGAAAGCAAATTTTTGTCACCCACTCCCACCCACGCTCAGCCACCCCCATCAAACTCGCATATTTTCGATGTGACACCGAGGGCTATCCACCACCATAACCACCGTTGGGTGGTTGTGGCTGGTTATGGAGAAAACTTGGCGGATAGGGAAACACGGGTTTCTTATATAGTATATATATATATATATAGATATTATATATATATATATATATTGATTCAATCATAAAAGCCAACTCTGCAATAAATCAATTCGGATTCACATGATTTACATTCGGGAGAACATGCACACAAGACGCAACCGCAAACCATCCACCATTATACAAAGTAATTTGGACAAATCGAGTAATTGTACAGATATCTTCATCGATTCGAGGGAAGTACTCGACAGTATCTCCCACGAACAACTCATACCAGAACCAAAAGAAATATTTTTGACTTATTTTTTTGCATAACGTTAGACTATCATTACAGTAACATATATTCTGTGCTATTTTGAAAATATCAATATTTGGATGTCAGATCCCAACACTTGATAGACGGAAATTAAAATGAAAAATAAACGAGACGAAAGTGTACGTCGGTATTAGGTGTTCGTCGTACTTGAATAAGAAGATTTGTGTATTTTCACGTATGTTTCTCAAAATAAATACCTTTATTTGCGATGTCCAATTTCTCCGGTCTGGTCTGACAGCTTCCCTCCACCGCAAACGTAGCCTCACAATTCTCATGATTCGACGAAAATTACATGAAACAAGTACTAATGCTGTATTTAATATTCACATAAAGTAAAATTATGGCAAAATTGTCATTGTCTCGTTGGACCATAGTAAAGAGAAATAAGGTTGGACTTGGTATATTTGACGGTTATCCGTGAAAGATATCGTATACCCTCGTCTCATTTATTTTTTATTTTTATTTTCGTCTATTAAGTGTTGGGATAAAGATCTGACATCCCAATATTTATATTTTCAGAATAGCAAAGATCGATTAAAAAATTTATTCGCTTTAATACAACTCAAATAAAATGATAAAAATTAAAATCATTGTAAAAATTATATTTTCAATTTTTGCAAGGTTTTTATAATTTTTACCGATTATACTGATCTTATATTTTGTAGCAAAAACTTTGCAGCTGGATTCCTACCTTGATTATGAGTCGAAAATGTTTTAGAAGCCATGACCTAAGATCAATAGTTATGGAGTTATGCAATATCAATTTTTTTATTTTTTTTCAATATTTCTGTCTTATTTTTGCAAAACGTTGAACTATCATTACAGTAACTTATATCGATTATGAAAAATTCATTCGCTTTAACACAACTCAAATTATTATTTATTTATAAAAACCATTTATTTTAAATTTTTGGAAGCTTTTAATTTTTTTCGACTTGTATTGAAGCTAACGATTTTTTTACAATCGATAGTTAGTGTAATGATAGTCCAACGTTTTGCAAAAAAAAATCAGAAATGTTGGAAAAGAAATGCAAACTTTGATGTCGCTTATCTCCTTAACTATTGATATATTAGGTCATGGTTGCTTGAACATTTTCGACTCATAATCAAAGCAGAAATCCACCTGTAAAGTTTTGTGGACTGGCTCTGTTATACCCTGTATATTATCTACTAGTATATATGTGGTATTACTTTGCTTCATGGTAGGTACTACAAACGAGTATATAAAAACGATTTGCATCATCGTCCGAAAAACACGACGAAGCCCGCAAGTCCTAAAAAAAATCCAGCTAAACAGCTCTTGGAGACAAAAAACTAACTCATCGAGAGTTTTTTTTTTTAAATTCAATGCCAGAAACTTATTTTTAAATTACGTTGAAGTGTTTTCAAAATGGCCTTTCAACTGCGTTGTATTTTTGCTGAAAAGCCTCCATTTTTCCACTTTGAATTTCGAGCAGGTACATAGAACATGGATTAATGATACTTACTTACTTACTTACTTACCATCACGCCGAGAGGATATACAACTTTCGCTTCGTCTACATTCATACATCTTCGCATGCAAGCTCGACGGTTGTTCAGACTTCTAACAGGACCATCTTCCAGTATCTGGTTAATCTGGTCATGCCACGTCTTCCGTGGTCGCCCTCTTTTTCTGGCGCCGTCAACACTTGCATCATATATCTTTCTTACCATTCTTTCCTCATTCATTCGCTCAACATGCCCAAACCACCTGAGCGACCCTATTTTTATTCTCTGTATTATGCTACGATCAGCTTTACATTCATTCCTAATATCTTCATTCTTTACTCTATCATACATGGATTTACCACACATACGTCTAAGGGACCTCATCTCCACTGCATTCAATCTACTTTCGTTCCTCTTCTATATATGGATTAATGATAATTTTCGTAAAATATCTTTTTAAATATTTAATGTAGGTAGGTACCTACCGTGAATTGGGGTGGATAGAAATAATTCTCAGTAAAAAATTTAACTTGGCTTAAGCGATCACTTTACACAATGTAACGTTCACCGATTCCACCCGATCACAACGAAATTTTTATAGACGTAACTTAATTAGTTAGGATCATTACCGTGGTTGTATCTGCCGGCAGTGGATCTCCGGACTGGCGAGTCCCTCAATGTTTGTACTTGTTATTTTATTTTATTTTTCCCTGAAGGGAGTGAATTACTCTAATAACTGCCTCTAAGGTGCAATTCTGTATTCATTTTAATTAATCTGGCTCTTAAGTTATACGTCTATACGTTGTGTTACTGACTAGAATGCGACCACTATAACTTGGCGTGCGAGGGAGGGCGTCCCTGTCGCGTAACAGAAGTTGCCAGGGTGTAAATTTATTACACAATACATAATGTACAGAATGTCCGGAGACCGGTGTCGTAGCCCTTAACATCAATTTGGTCGGGCAGCACTAAAGAAAGCAAGCCGTAATGGCGGCCGTTCTATCTGTCAAACTGTCAGATAGTAATATCGGTCCATTATTTCCTTTTTCGGCTTCGCAAAACTTTAATAATTCATTGGCAATTGTTCTTGCACCATCCCGGACTGTTTATAATTCAGTGTATATTGGTAATCAAGATGTCACAGCTCTCGAGCAAATACGAGATTGAACTGAATGACAGGGCGAGGGGTTGCCGCCGGGTGCGGGCGGGGCGGGTTTTAGTTCCAAGGTCGCCGCACGCCAAGTTATTGTGGTCAAGCAATATATTCTTATTACTATGGACACTGTGGACTTTGTGCATTAATATTTTGTACTTAAACTGTAGCATTTCTTGTATATATGTAACTTATAATTCCCACTTAATAGATGATAAGTATGTTCCAATGTTAACTTAACATTAACTTTAGTTTAGCGAGGGAAAAAATTTTATGTAGATAAAAATTGCCTTTTACACAACATTGTTTCGACGAGTAGTTTAGATTATATTGATTTTTCACTTATTCTCTTATAGTCTCAGACTGAACTCCACGCAGGCACAGCTAGTATTAAGGTACCGATACACATGCTTATTAATGGCACGTGAGCGTGTGCAGTATTGACCTTCTTTAGCCCTTGCTTATTAGTGGCTGTGTGTGCGCACATTGCTAGTAGGTAATAAGCATGCTCATTAGTGGCACGCTCAAAAATCAACACCAGTTTTGAGCATGTGTGAACAGGCTTACTTATTATGAGCATGTTTATGTCATTCGCGGCTAGTATCGATTATCAATGTGATCTTCTCAGTCCGCGACAGATGAAACAAATATGGCGCGTTGGGGAGATGATAAAACATTTATTTTCGTTATTAATTATAGGAATCACGAATGTCTATGGAATACTCGGTCACCGCTATGTAAAAATAATATAGCAAGAAATAATGTTTATGAAACTTTATTAAAAGACATGAATGATTAAAATCTTACAATAAAAATTATAAAAACTAAAATCAAAAATATTTTGATTTATTGGTTCACTTGAATTTTCTATTTCAGTTTTCAACGTTTCACATTTGAACTAGAGTTCCTCTCTATTCTATGACAAAAGCATGTCACCAATAAGCATGTGTGTTTAATTGTTAGCTTTGAGCATGCTTAAAATAAGCGTGCTAATAAAAGCAAGTGTGTACAGTTTTTTTTTTCTAAATAGAGATGCGAACACGGAATTCGTGTCACATCAATATTCTTACTATTTTCAAATTAAGCTAAACTCCTGTGCTATGAAAATAGGACTAACTTGCTTGTCTGGAGTGAGATTCGAACCTGCGACCTTTGGATCACGAGGCGAGAGTCCTAATCACAAGACCAACAAGCTACTCGTCAGTTGTTAGGGCAGGCTAGTTTTGAGCATGCTAATGAGCATGCCGGTAATAAGCATATGTATCTGTACCTTTAGACAAGGGGCAAGAAGTTTAGCGAGGGAAAAAATCAGTGCGCAATGACCCGAAGCGAACGATTGAGCCAAAACAAAGCGATTAACCAAGTTTTTATGCCAAGTTTTTTATGCTTCGAGATCTAGTTCCATTAACCAAGTTTCCATTAACCATTCCGATTAACCAAGTTTTTTATGCTTCGAGATCTAGTTCCATTGTAACAAATTTGCATCGGGCACTGCCAGTTCTCGAATCCATTACAAAAACGGCAAAGCCTCCACTCGCTAATCGACCAGAACCGCAGTACTGGACGCAAATTAAATTTGGTCAGTGGCGTCTAGTCGTTAAAAATGGATTTATTCGATTTTCAAAAACCGCGATACAACATACCGCAGCCATTGACGTATAATAATATAGACACGCTATTCCCACACTAGCCGGCTTTCATATGTAGCAAATATCGCATTGAAAGAGGCAACAAATCTTATTTCACAAACGCTCTGCGTGTAGACAGAAAGATCAGGAAATTTGAAGTCACGGTGACTAAAATAACACACTCATTCTTACAATAGTGTACGATACTCTGTTCCTTTTTCCTCGGGCCTTTTTTTTGGCGTTGCGTCGCGCCCGATCACAACGAAGGTCCGTTCGATAACGAATGCAAGTAAGGCTTGTAACGTATCTACAGTTTCATATCATCTTTTGACTCTTATCACGAAGCACTGCATTTCCACAACTTAAAAACTCTGGAACAGCGAAGAGCGCGTGCTGATCTAACACTATTATTTATCTACTGAGAGGATCTCGACTGTCCCAGTCAACTGGACTTAAACTCTATCAATGTTCCCTGCAGACGTACAAAACGTGCTCTTCCATGTTCCGAGAATTAGAGCATCCCATAGACAAAATGCATTTTTATATCGCCCATGCAAAGCTTTCAATAATAATTGTATCGATATTGACCTCTTCAACATTGGTCTTATTGAATTTAAAAGAATGCTTTAGATTACACGTACTAAATCGACTTTGACCAATCACTCACTATACCTAATCTTCTCTTCCTCCACCTCTATCCTGACTCCTACCTCCTCATCCTTTTTCACCCATTATTTAACTCATTTCTTGATACACTTTTTCTTTTTTCACGTTCAATCACTTACCATTATTCAGTCTTAACATTGTTTGTTGCTTGTTTGTTCATTAATTAATTCAAAATAATTAACTTAAAAATATATTATCTAACTTTGTTCTTAACATCTGTGAATCTTTTTAATTGGTCTATGAAATGAACACTATTCTTTTACATTATATGTTTAAAAAACTGTTAATATTCCTTAATAAATAAATTAGAGATGCAACGAATATTACTTTCACGAGTACGAATACGAATATCAAACCTACTACTCGGCGAATACGAATACGAATATCAAACCTACCTACTACTCGGCGAATACGAATACGAATATCAAACCTACTACTCGGCGAATACGAATACGAATATCAAACCTACTACTCGGCGAATGCGAATACGAATAAGAATAATTTAACAAGGTAATAAATAATATACCACTGTTCTTTTTTTACTAAGAGATTTAATAATTAAATATTTACCACCGGCAAATTTTTGTTTAAAAAGCGCAACATTTCTTTTATCCGTTTGTACATTCCCAGCGGTCGAAAATAAATATCACTTATTTCACGCTTACGAGAGGTCGTGTTATTAGATTTAATTTGAAATTATTTTATAAGAGTTAACACTTTTACACACAACGGAAATAAAATGGAACGAACAATACGTATTACAAAACAAAAACCACATGGAATGAGCACCTAACCTTTTTAAAAAACCCAAAAAAACTAGATGAAAGAACTCGTGTTATGCTGTAAAACAAGAAACAAGTAACAATTGACAGCTTAGGTTCCATAGAAAAAATAATTTGAGAACTCAACAAATCCATTCATTCAATGTAAAGGGAATCCCCGATAATAGAGGTGTTCGGATACACGGTACACGTAATTTACGTTGCGTTCAGTTAAAAATAGTTTGTTTTTAATATTCGTAATGATATTCGTGATGATATTCGGCGAACACGAATATTCGAGATAACATTCGGCGAATACGAATATTCGTATTCATTGCATCACTAAAATAAATAAATTGCGTAACTACGTAGGCGCGCCACTGAGTGAAAAATAATGCGTTCTCCGTTCAAAAACACATGCAGATTTCTATTTCGAACCGACAATCCTGTTTGCCATGTCACTAACCCTCGAGGCCTTGGCTGGGCGCGCTGTCCAGTGCTTGTCTATCAAGGTCGGCCAGCATGTTCTTAAAAGGGGCCCATGAACTTGGAAGACTCCTCGGGGAAGACGTAAAGGTACAGATACACATGCTTCTTTACTGGCATGCTAATGAGCATGCCACTAATAAGCATGCCCTAACAACTGTACACACTTGCTCATTACTGGCATGCTTATTAGTGGCATGCTCATAAATAAGCATGCCCAAAGCTAACAATCAAACACACATGCTTATTAGTGGCATGCTCTTGTCATAGAATAGAGACGCTCTTGTTCAAAATGGAAACTTTGCAAACTGAAATAGAAAATTCAAGTGAACCAATAAATCAAAAAAGTTCCCCAGTTTCCATCCGCACATTTTTGATTTTAGTTTGCCTATTAATAAAGTTTCGTAAACATTATTTCTCATTATATTATTTTTACACAACGGTGACCGAGTATTCCACAGACATTCGTAATTCCTATAATAAGTCACGAAAAGTAATGTTTTATCATCTCCCCAACGCGCCATATTTGTTTCATCTGTCGCGGACTGAGAAGATCGCATTGATAATACTAGCCGCGAAGCCCGCGAATGACATAAGCATGCTCATAAATAAGCAAGTCTGTTCACACATGCTCCAAAGATACCCCTTCTCTATGGTGAATGACAGTGGCATGCTTATAAATCAACCGGCGGTTGATTTTTGAGCATGCCACTAGGTGGCATGCTCATTTCTAGCAATGTGCGTACACACATGCCACTAATAAGCATGCCACTGTCAAAGTCGATACTGCGCATGCTCACGTGCCACTAAAGAAGCAGGTGTATCAGACGCCTTAGGATGCTTTTGTGGCACGTGGAGATGAGCAAGGATCGATTGTGGACAGTGGCATGCTTATAGTGGCATGTGTGTACGCACATTGCTAGAAATGAGACGCCACTAGTGGCATGCTCAAAAACTCAACGACGCGTTGTTGATTTATACAGAGCCACTGTCATCACATAGAGAAGAAGGGTTATCTTTGGAGCAGTGTGAACAGGACTTGCTATTTATGGGGCATCAGCGTATGTCATTCGCGGGATTCGGGCTAGTATTATCAATGCGATCTCTTCTCGTCCCGCGACAGATGAAACAAATATGGCGCGTTGGGGAGATGATAAAACATTACTTTTCGTGACTTATAGGAATTACTCGGTCACCGTTGTGTAAAAATAATATAGTGAGAAATAATGTTTACGAAACTTTATTAATAGGCATGAATGATTCAAATCTTATAATAAAAATTATATAAACTAAAATCAAAAATGTGCGGATGGAAACTCGGGAACTTTTTTGATTTATTGGTTCACTTGAATTTTCTATTTCAGTTTGCAAAGTTTCCATTTTGAACAAGAGCGTCTCTATTCCATGACAAGAGCATGCTAATAAGCATGTGTGTTTGAATGTTAGCTTTGGGCATGCTTATTTATGAGCATGCCACTAATAAGCATGCCAGTAATGAGCAAGTGTGTACAGTTGTTAGGGCATGCTTATTAGTGGCATGCTAATGAGCATGAGCATGCTAAGAAGCATGTGTATCTGTACCTTAAGACGCACTCCGCCGACATATCATGAACGCACCCAGCACTATAATAGCATAATAACTATAGCAACTTGAATATTCAGGGCAAAAACTCAATTCTAACCATGCGAGTATTTTATTCCCGATCGCCCTCATTTACATGCTTGCCATTTTTACACTGAAGGAGCCGCACAGTAGAGGCGGGCCCCTTTAATTAACTCTGAATATTTTCAGTATGTTGAAAGTTTTCAAGAACACAATGCTGGATGTACAATGTTCAAGCTATCATGACGTAATATCAATAATTATGGAGATATGCGACATCAAAGTATGCATTTTTTTTTTCAATATTTCTGATTTATTTTTTGTAAAACGCCGGACCATCATTACAGTAACTTATATATATATATATAATAGATATTAGGTCATGATGACTTAAACATTTTCGACTCATAATCAAGACAGGAATGTAGTCCTGCGAGGTTATTAATGTTTACCAAATAACCCTGTATATAAAAATATATATTTTTACATATAAAAAGGATGATGCTTTAAAAATTATATCTTATACCAACGGCGACATCTGTACTAGTTTATGGGAATTCAAATTTTCAAACTGCAGAGGGCGGTAATTACAATACAACTCACATATGCCGCAAGGTTCGAGGTCTTGTGATTAGGTTAGGTTAGGTTAGTTAGGACTCGCCTCGTGATCCAAAGATCGCGGGTTCGATTCTCACTCCGGACCAGCAAGTTAGCCCTATGGTCATAGCACAAGCGTTTAGCTTAGTTGGAAAATAGTAAAAATATCGATGTGACACGTATTCCGTGTTCGCATCTATATTTAATTTTTAAAAAAAGTTAATAAATATACAACTTCCAAAAATTTGATGTACGTGGTACTCTATCGTGGGTAGAATTGGTGAACGTTACATTGTGTACAGCAACAACTTAGGCCAGCCCTACGATAGGTCGTAATCCCTATGGACACTCAAAAAGACATCCATACCTACGTTCCCAAATAAAAAAACATCTATAATATACAGCAAAAACTTTACAGAAGGACTCCTGTCTTGATAATGAGTCGAAAACGTTCAAGCACCCATGACCTAACGTTAATAGTTATGAAGATACGCAATATAAAGTTTGTTTTTTTTCACTATTTTTTGCAAAACGATTTTTCATTACAGTAACTTATTATAAATCGATTATAAAAAATTCATTCGCTTCAATACAACTCAAATACAATGATAAAAACCTTGTTAATTTTTAAAATTATTTTATTCGACTTGTATTAAGGCGAATGGAATTCTCGTAATCGATATAAGTTACAGTAATAATAGTTTAACCTTTTTGCAAAAAATAATTCAGAAATATTTAAAAAAGTGCAAACTTTGGTATTGCATATCTCCAAAACTATTTATATTGGGTTTTCTTGAACATTTTCGACTCATCAAGGCAGGAATCCACCTGTTAAGTTTTTGCTACTGACTACAAGTCACTCTGTATACAACTTCCAAAAAATTATAGATGTGGTAATCGTATTATTGGTGAAGCCAGCCATACGATAGGTCGTAGGCCCTATGGACACCCAAAACTATAATATACAGCGTGTTATAGAGCTAGTCCACAATATATAACAGGTGGATTCCTGCCTTGATTATGAGTCGAAAATGTTATAGCAATTATGACCTAATATCAATAGTTAAGGAGATATGCGGCATCAAAATTTGCATTTTTTACAAAACGTTGGACTATCATTACATTAACTTATATATAATGTGAAAAATTCATCCACTTTAATACAAGTCAAATAAAATGATAAAAACCTTCCAATTCCAATTGGAATTGTTCAGGGTATTTATAATTTTATTTAACTTTTATTGAAACGAATGAATTTTTCGTGATCGATATAAGTAACTGTAATGATACTTCAACGTTTTGCTAAAAATAAGTCAGAAATATTGAAAAAAAAGGTAAGCTTTGATGTCGCATATCCCCTTAACTATTGATATTAGGCCACGGTTGCTTGAACATTTTCGACTCGTAATCAAGGCAGGAATCCACCTGTAAAGTATTGTTGACTTGCTCTGTTTACGCCCTGTATATCTTGATTAATAATGTCCCTTGGGGATGAAGTGTATTGTGTTCTTGAATAATTTAGACGTAGGGTCAGTGTAACACGGTGCACAGTGTAACATTAGTAATGGGTCATTCCATTGTGACGGGTGGGACATTCTAACTCCTTTTTACTTAAACTTTAACTTATTTCTTTCTAACTACCACTATGTTTGTCTTAAATATTATCCTATTATAAAGATAAATGTTCATTTTGGCCTTCACCATTGGCAGAAGTAATAAAATGCCATTTTTATGACTATAATTAATTATATTAGAAGTGTGACGGGTGGGACATCAAATGGCCCCACCTATCTGAGTTGACAGGTACACTTCGAAAATCAAGACAAACTATGCTACTTTTGTTAATCAACTTTTTTATATATCGATTCTGAAATTACATTATTAATATTTCTTTCCCTTTTAATTTGTCCATTGCGTTTCTTTACGTGTTTTGACAATATCGTGCGCCGCGATCTTAGCCTTGTCGTCGTAGGTTATATTGCTAGGTAAACGAAATTATGTTCAAAAATAGTTTTTTTGTCAAAAAATTGTGAATAATTTTACTAGTTTCTGGTGAGTAATTATATTTTGAATTTAATCTTCAATTAGTTGGTGTTTAAACGATATTTCTAACCTATAAAATTCAAAAACATTTTGTTTTTTACAGTAAGACGTGGGGCGCAGAATAATATGTTATAGTGTGCCCCCTTGAGTATTTTCATTTTCTTACAGGTTTATACATCGAAATTGGTACGAAATCGTAGTAGAAAGACTATATTGAGAAGATTAAATCTAAGTTAGAAAAAAATACAACTGTTTTTTTTTTAAGTGATAGTGATAGTGACAGACTACAGAGGAGATCCAGAAGCGCATAGTGAGCGCAAATCGCTGTGTTTTCCGCCTACAAAAGCAGATAAAATCCAGACTGCTGTCCAGAAACACCAAGATATTAGTGTACAAAACGCTTATTAGGCCAGTGTTCACGTACGCAGCTGAGACGTGGGTACTAACTAAGAGGAATGAGCGAGCACTGGACGTTTTTGAAAGCAAAATTTTGAGGCGTATCTTCTGACCGGTTTTAGAAAATGGACTTTGGCGCAGACGTTACAACAATGAGCTCTATACTCTATTTAAGGAGCCAAACGTCACAAAATTTATAAAACTGGGAAGACTTCGGTGGCTGGGTCACGTGGAGAGAATGTCCGAGCATCAAGCACCAAAGTCCCTGCTGAACTCGAGGCCAATAGGGCGAAGGAGCTTAGGAAGGCCAAAATTAAGATGGGTGACAACGTCCTCAAAAGACATCTCTGCCTTAGAGCTTCGGAACTGGAGAGAGCTGGCACTAGACCGAGATAAGTGGAGGAAAATTATTGAGGAGGCATTATTGAAGACCCACCAAGGGTTGTAGTGCCAAGAATGATGTTGATGATAATGATAGTGTAATGATTAGGTATGATTCCCAAAAACATGTTATGAAGATATTATTGAGGTTAAAGATTTTTTGTTTTTCATATTTTATTTCGTTTAATGTTAACTTTAGTTCAATGGTATAGTATGCCCCATATTGGTATACTGTACCCCTGTGGCCCACTGTAACAAAATTGTGATCTCAGAAAACTGCCAAACTTAGTCATTTCTAAGTATAATTGCAATGTTTTTACTCCCTTTATATTAACTCGTGGCGTCTGCTTGCTTGCCGTCAACAAACTTTGGATCGATTTTTGACCCTTTTCCCGTGATCCAATAGAGCTGAAACTTGGCAAGCAGACTCGTGGCGACGATCAAGAAGATCTGTCAAATTTTCGTCAAAAAAATTTAATAATTATAGTACAATTTCGGATTTTTAGAAATTTTATTGTTTTTTTTCAAATTGGAATCATTAGAAAAGTTTGATTACTAGCATAGCGGCCCGATAACGTCGCGGAATATTTTCTTAATTTGAATTACTCCGTCGGTATGCATAATAGGTACTTCACTACGAACGTCGAAAATCTAAACTGACTGACAAATGTTTTTAGAATTTAATCTTCAAAGCATGAAGTGTCTTATCAAAGCTCAAAACATCTGACATTTTAGAAATATATTAAATTACCGTAAGTTTAGTGTTATATTATATGTTTTAATTTATCTTTAATTGTTGTTATATTTTACAAAGAAAGGGAGTATAATAAAAACTTGGTTTTTATGGGTTACTTTTTTTTAAGCCTAATACGAAGATAAAAGACTTATGATTCTTCAGGCAATATAAAAAGAAGTATAAAGTATAAAAATAAAAATGAATTTTTTGTTACACTGTTCCCCACTTGACCCTACTGAAAATATTCCATTATTTTCAGAATACGTCAGGTTTTCGTGACAAATGTTACAGCGGTCGGTACTCGCCGAATGAAGATGGTTTGTCAGTAGAAATGATATCATCTGTCGGCCATCTTCGTTGGAAGTAATCTTGGATTTGATTCGCTGCGAGGATTCGCAAACAGTAATTGTGCAAGCGCAGAGTCGTGACGCGAGCGCTGCTCGGGCAGATGCGTACCTACCTGTGTTCTTGGCTGGTCCTGCGCTCAGTTCGTGCCCAACTTCAGGGCGCCGTGACGGAGGTGTCCTCCGTTACAGGGCTGCCCATCCCGGGACTCGCCTATCCCTGGAACTGTCCATCCCGAGAACCTACTTGAAGATGAAGGGTGGCCTGAGTCAGGTTAGGAATCCGATCGTGAAAATGGGAAATGTTAAGACTAGAAGGAATGTGTATTTGATTACACATTTTTATCGATTGTTGCGCGGTATGATCGATAATCCTCAAATTATGCAGAGCATTGGTTTGTATGTTCCTGATAATTACACTAGACATCGTCAGCATAGATTGTTTCACATTCCAATATACAGGACCAACCTGCCGATGGTTATGCCTGTTGGAAGAGCCACAGCTATGCTGAACAAAATTGCTTTGGGTATTGATATATTCCGTGTGTCTGAGGGGGTTTTCCGAAGCGGGATTCTCCTACACCTTTGACCAGATTTTATGTTATTTTTAATTTATTAAATATTTTCATTTTTGATATATACTTCCTAATATATATGCCTTAATCATTTTGTTTGTCATGTACATATTATCGTGAAATAAATTGAATTGAAAATTGAATTGAATTGAAAAGTATCTGGGAGTGATCTTTGATGTGTCGGGCTCCTCCCTGACTCATGTCAAGACTATCTCCGAACGAGCGGGGGTCTTCTTCACCTCCATGAAGAGGATGAGCGTTGCAAAGTGGTCGAGAAATCGAACATAAAACGTCAAAAAACGGTGTCACAATGATATACAACAACTATCAAGATACAGAAACGGATAACGCGCCTGCCCCGGATAGGAGGAGATCCGTGGTTCGAATCCCGGTAGCAGCCAAATATTTTTCGTGGATTTGATTTTTCTGTATGTCTTTCTAATAGATTAATTAATTTGGTTTTAAATTTCACAGAACTTTGTTCTGAAAAAATTGCAACTTCACAATAAGAATGTGCTCTTGAATATAACGAAGTTATTATTATAGACGTACCATTATAACTTGGCGTGCGAGGGAGGGCGTCCCTGTCGCATAACAGAAGTTGTCAGGGTGTAAATTTATTACACAATACATAATGTACAGAATGTCCGGTGACCGGAGTCGTATTAAATACAGAAATTTGGTCGGGCAGCACTAAAGAATCCATGCAGTAATGGCGGCCGTTCTATCTGTGAAACTGTCAGACGGTAATATCGGTCCATTATTCGGTTTTTCAGCTTCGAAAAACTTGAATACTTCATTGGCAATTGTTCTTGCACCATCCCGGACTGTTTAGGATGTTTTGGACATAATAATTCAGTGTATATTGGTTATCAAGATGTCACAGCTCCCGACCAAATACAAAATTGAACTAAATGACAGGGCGAGGGGTTACCGCCGGGTGCGGGCGGGGAGGGTTTTAGTTCCAAATTCGCCGCACGCCAAATTACGTTGGGCAAGCAATATTGTATATGGGAAAGTAGATTTGGAAGTCTTATCGTATGGACAAGTCAACCGCATAAGTCTTTTCGTACGGCCTTCCGGTGGGACCCACACTCTCGCATTTACACTACAAAAAAAGATTCGTTTTTTCCCGGGATGTGCCGAGTGTTGACGCCGGGATACTTGGCACAGCCCTGTTTCTCGCTCGCCGGCGAGCCGAGGCGCCGTGCCCTGATGACGCGCTGCCCCGAGTTCACGGGTAGGGCTGGCGCAACGACGATCTGACATCCGACAGCGTGACATTTATTTTGACATGTCACGCGACACTTTATCAAAACAGCGCCCTCAACCGTCACACCCAGATTATGCGCAACTAAATATGTAACAAATGCAATGACGCTTCATCACGGTGGTACACAATTCTTTACTGGTAGATTCCAGACTTCTTAATTATGAGTCGAAAATGTTCGAGCAACCATGACCTAATATCAATAGTTTTGGAGATATACGACATCAAAGTTTTCCAATTTTTTACGATTTATCTGACACATTTTCTGTAAAATATTGGATTATCATTAAAGTAACCTATGTCGAATATGAACAATTGATTCGCTTTAGTACAAGTTAAATAAAATCTTGGAGAAATTTAAATAAGATTTTTTTTGCAAGTATTTTTTTTATTATAAAGATAGTACAACGTTATACAGAAAATAAGTAGAAAAATAAATGCAAAAATTGACGTTGCATTTCTCAAAAACTATTGATATTAGATAATGTTTGCTTGAACTTTTTAGATTCAAAATTAAGGCAGGAATCTAAGCGCTTGTTCAGACACAGCGGGAACCGTTCAGTTTCAGAATCGCGTTTCAAAACACGCGATTTGTGTCATCTGTTCACACAGCCGCGGTTAATAAGCGATTTGTGCGCGCGAAAATAAACGTCAGTTTGACAGTTCTGGTGCCGTTCTCCATCTTTGAATATCAGAGATATATTCGCTCATTACTTTGTTAACGACGGCCGTGTTCCATGGCAAGACACATAAATATCATTCTGTCAGTTCATTTTTGGTGAATAAATACCTACTTCTCTAAAACACTCTTTTTTTCCACCATTTCCAAATATCTCCACCAACTCCTACCAAGCTTGGTTCTTGGCATATTTGAGTAATCCTCACACTATTACAGGTCTTTTCTCCACTTCATCAACAAAAAAATTCAGTGTCAAAGCGATCCATAACTATAGAAAAGAGAATATAATCCACGCGTGCTCCTGTTGTGACATGGAACCGTGCGGTGCTCGCAACGCGACTGAATGCTCTCGTAAGGCCCCATAGTAATAGGATCGTGCGGGTCTATTTTCTAGCGGTTGGGTTGCGGGCACCGCAGCGGTTGACTAACCGCACGGTTGAGTCTGAACGAACATATACAAACCTAGGTAAATGAGACCCGCACGGATCTCATGCGATTCTGAAACGGCACGGTTCCCACTGTGTCTGAACAAGCGCTAACTGTCAAGTATTGTGGACTAGCTCTGTTACACCCTCTTTAATATAGTTTTTTTAGATATATAGAACTTTAAAAATAAATAAAACACAAAAATTGTAATTTTGGCTTTATTGTAAAGATAATTTTACATCGAATATTTAAAAAAATACAAAGCAAACTTTAGTGTCGCTTATCTCCGTAACTGTCAAAATTTCTCCCAAAGAGTAAAGAATATTTTGTACTCAGAATTCAATGAAGAAGACTCCCCGAAAATTTGCTACTAGCTAAGAGGCTCCCTGTATATATATATACCTGCAAGCTAGCTCTCTCCCGCTCGCACTTCGCGAGCCGACAGCCGCACGGCGGGCCAGTCCAGCACACAAAATACTACCGTTTCCGTAGCTAGTCGCACCGTAGGCACATCTAGACTGTAATAAAGCCTTACTATTACCAACATGTTTAATTTGCTAGTCGCTCCTGAAACACTCCCACACAAAGGAATATCACAATACCTTTATCACCATGTGTTGCTTGTTACAGATAACTGGTAGAACTGTAGACCACGTCTCTACGGTATGAGCCGATCTGGGCAGTGAATCCAGCGGCACATCTGCCGTGGAGACAAACCGACTTTGCGGGCCTTCTCCTGAATGGATCCGGTGCTTGCGATGGTACCGCTGAACCGTCAGCATTCCAGTCTGGGCCGGTCGCCGCCACTACATTGCGGCCGCTCCGCTACCGCCTACCTCACGGTTGCCTTTCTGCGCCGTGCTAATTGTGTCGTAGCTCGGCCGCCCTTCGCTGCCGCCACTTACCTCTCAGCTGGCTGCCTCTTAGTCATAGTGCTAGTCTTAAGATATATAGTTCAGAGAGCTTTGTGCCTTTAATTTTTATATTGTTGTTCGCCTGTACTATTTACTGTTGTTTATTATCTTTGATTTATTGTATGTAAATAAATATGTTCCTCGACAAGCCGTCTTTCACTGAGTCCACTCGATATCCCCGTATCAATAGGTAAAAATAAATCAGTAAATAACATATAGTAAACATAGAAATAGAGAGTTCATTTAATATAATATAATATAACAATAGATCATGGAGTAAATATAGAATTTGGGTGAGAAGGAGGACAGTGAGGGGACATCTTGGGAAAGGACACATTCTCTAATAGGGAAAGACAAAACAAGGATCACAATTTAAGGCGGAGTTCAAGTCTGAGCACCACGGGTCCAGTCTACGAAAAATCACCCACGAAGCAGCTCCCGGCAAAGCCCACGTCCCGGCGAACTCACGGCAAAGTCCGAGGTTCCTATCATTCTCAATGAGGTCACAGTTACATACGGAGCCGTGCCTTGCCCCTTCCAGTCCTGCAACCATAGTCTCTCGTGCATCTTTCATAAACTCACAAGCCCAGAGGATGTGCTCCGGCGTCTGAGCCACACGAGTGCAGGTGCACCTGAGCACAGCCCCGAACCCGACACAAAACGGTGAGCACTCTTTGGTTGAATTATATTTTGTTTTGTATATATTGGTTTAATGAATATTTAAATGAATTTTGATTTATAAGAGCTGTTACACTCCCACCATGATTTTGTCATACTGGGGGAAGTGTATCTAGAATGTTTTTGCACTTCTCTGATATTTTTATATGGACAAAATTTGTACCTACTTTGAGTTCCAATTGTATTGAAATACATTTTTTAAATTAAATAATAAATTGTTTTTTTCTTGTTCCATCACTAGCAGTTGTAAATGCACCCCATCTGGCACAATTTGATCGATATTACATGTTTTTTTTAAAAATATATACAGCCGAACTCGGTTATAACGAACACGACGGGACCAACTAAATTTGCTCCTTATAGCCGGGACTCCTTATATCCGGGATTCACTTTTTTCACAAATTTTTTTGACTGTGTGATTTTATTTTCAAGAGCAGCTGAAAAAACATCCTTATCTTTCCAGAGTGATGAAACTGTAGAAGACAATTGTGAAAACTTTTTACAGACTTTTTGACGCCGATAATTTCGACTTTTTCGCGAACCTAGTGACACTTTCGTTTGTTAGGGAACACGTTTAACTGATTAGGCCTTTAAATGCTAATACAGTAAACTGCATAAAATAAACTGTCACCATAAACATCTTGGAAACCCCCAATAATCGGAGTTATACGACCGGTATTCTCGACCTTCAGTAAACTATTGCTTGCCTGCGCACGTGGCATTTTCGGACACAAGTTTGTGTACATCATAAAATGAACCCTAATTAAGTGCGAGCCGCTTTAAAAGCAAAGTGAAAAAGTTCATTGTTATGAGTACGTATTTGTCTTTTTTTTCTGTAACCCAAGCAAATATGTTTGCAAAGTTTCTAAAATTTGCTCCGTATATCCGGGAATCGCGCTCCTTATAGCCGAGACCGATTGTATGGGACTGTGCGCAAATCAAAACGAATTCTCAGATTTTCTCATTATAGCCGGGATCTCCTTATATCCGAGCTCGTTATAACCGAGTTCGACTGTATTCTATTTTAAGGTGGCGATTTTGTGCGTTAATCGGTAAGTACATATACTGTGACTTTTAATTAGGAAAATGCCTAAAAAGCAATTAAAAAGCATATTGTCGTTGTTAAGAAGGTTAACTCTATTTTGTATTTGGTGAGAAGATCATTCCAACATATGACGGCATTCACTTATCCATGGTTAGATCACTCAATAAATTAAATTGGAATATTTTTGTTTGTCCAAATTTCTCACAACACAGTACTGGATTGTTGCCCCAGGGACATCATTAATCGACATATATTATAGATGTCTCATAGAGACGGAATAATATTTTTTTTATGGGAAAGTAGGTATGGAATATTTAAAAAAATTCCAATCAAAAATAGATATCTCAGTAGTGACATCTGTGTTTAATTAAGGGGAGTGAAAAAGCTTCGGATGCCGGTCGCGCTGATGATAATTACAACATACATGTGAAACGGGTTGTAAAACTTGAATATACAGGGTTATTTGAAAAACAAAAAAAAACAAAACCTAGCAGGACTGTATTCCTGCCTTGATTATGAGTCGAAAATGTTCAAGCAACCATGACCTCATATTAATAGTTATAGAGATATGCGACATCAAAGTTTCCATTTTTTAAAAATATTTCTGACTTTTTTTTGTAAAAAGTTAGACTATCATTACAGTAATTTATATTGAATATGAAAAGTTCATTCCCTTTAAAACAAGTCGAATAAAATGATAAAAACCTTCCAATTCTAATTGGAATTTTTTCAGGGTTTTTATTATTTTATTTAACTTTTATTGAAACAAATGTATTTTTCGTAATCGGTAAAAGTTACCGTAGTGATACTTCAACTTTTTGCAAAAAATAAGCCAGTAATATTGAAGAAAAAAATGCAAACTTTGATATCGAATATCTCCATAACTCCATAATATTAGGTTGTGGTTGCTTGAACACTTTCGACTCATTATCAAGGCAGGAATACAGTCCTGCGAGGTTATTAATGTTTTCCAAAAAACCCTGCATATGCAACATCCAAAAATTTGATACATGTGGTTTTCTGTCATGGGTGGAATTGTGAACGTCACATTGTGTAAGGTGATCACCTACGCCAGATGTACGATAGGTCGTAAGCCGTATGAACACCCAAAGACTTCAATATCTACTTTCCCATAAAAAAAAATATATATACAATTTCGTCTCTATGAAACATCTATAATATATCTTGATTAAATTAAGTTACTCTGCAGAGTTTCAACTTAAGTAGATTTCAATCAACACAACTCACTGTCGTCGTCAAATGTTGGGGACAGCAGTCCCCATCCTCAGCTGTACTTTCTTCTTCCTCGTGCATGCAGACAATGCATCGATTGCCGCTGGTAATCTTACGACATTACAAAAATTACAGAATTTCATATCCCCAAGTTCTATCCTCGGCTTACTGCGAGTCATAGCATATTTCACAATAGTTGGTCAAAAAATCTTCCTTCTTATAAACAGACATGTTCTTTAACTGAATTCTTAGTCTAAACACGACACCAAAACCTTTGCGTGTACAATCGATACGTCGGAATAAATCCGATCATGTCAATGGTAAATAATCAAGATTAATGGACGTTGCCGGGTCAGAGGAACGATTCCGGCGTGAACGTGTCCCTCCTGATTTTAGGCAGCAGCTTCAGCAAGCCGCTCTGGTCCTTGGCCCAGTCGTAGGTCTGGCTGGCCACCATCAGCTTGGACGTGATGACCCTCATCGTCTCCAGCTTGTCGATCATCTGCAGAAGAGTCCTGCCAACGGTAAAATAAATTAACAAATTGTGAATAACTTAACATTTGTTTACGTTTTAGAGCTTTCTGATTGGATTTATTAATTTCAAACCTGCCAAACTAAAAATTTCAACATTGACGGTGTGGAGTATCTAGGCCTACTTGGACTCTGGTCCCTCGAGCGTCCCGAATGGACCAATCGCGCTCGAGGCAAATACCAATCAGAAACCACCACCGATATAACCGTCGAGGTATCGGCAGGCAGCACGCCGGTACCACGGTTACTCTTCCTTCGAACTCTGTCCGAGACAGTCGCAATATTCTTTGTACTCCGCGATAAATTCGATGTTTAGCCAACCGTGAGTATTTTCTGGTCATCCTGTATATTCATCTCCCTATTCATTCACATCCATCTGTTGTCACACACATTTACGCACCACACATAAAATGTGCCGGGAGATCATGATTCGACAGATGGGCATTGATTTACCCACCAACACAAATTGTACACAAAATTCATACTATGAAGTGATTAAGCATCTGCTAAAATGGCATAATGTTATAAGAAACAGCAATATTGCTATTTTCAGAATACGGCCAGATATCTCATTATAGTGATTGTGATCATTCTAGGTAGAGGAGAGAAATAGCCTAGATTGGTGTTATAAAACTTAGTGTGGAGATCTCATTGATAGGGCAGGGATGTTCATGTATATTTTTGACAATATTGGGGGGTGTCTAGTTTGCTATTGACTATTTTGTGGAGAGTCATTAGGTCTGTAATTTTTCCTCTTTTTTCTTAAGATATTAGGTGGAAATTTTCAAGTCTCTTGTCATATGTATCAAGTGAATCACTTAGGGCCTGTTGTTTGATCAGAAGTTAGAGTAAGACGTAAGCAAAAAGCATAGATTCTTACGAAAACGGGTGTTTTGTTCAGTGGAGAATGCAAAAATCTATGCTTTATTCTTAACTATTACTTTTACTTCTGATCAAACAACAGGCCCTTAGACCTTATCGATATGATAGAGATTTAAGGAACTTTCTTCGGATTTATTCTTCACTCTGCTATTGTGGATTTCCTTTCTGGCCATGTTAGTATTTTATTATTATTATTATTATTGATAATGGGCAGGCAGCTTAAGCTGATAGGCCCATATCACTGTCTCTCATTTGAATATCCAGCCTATTCTTAAATTGGTTGACACTGGCTGCAGACACAGCGCCCTCAGGCAAACTGTTCCACATATTGACCACTCTATTGCTTAATGCATGCTTTCTTGGGTTACACGAGAACCGAGACTTGTTCAACTTCAGGTGATGTCCTCGAAGGCCCACATTAGTGTTAAATGCAAACATATCTGTCATATTAGGAATATTGTAGTAGCCCGATAGAATCTTGAATGTCTCGATGAGGTCACCTCTTGCTCGTCGCTCCTGAAGAGTGGGCAGTTTCAATACTCTCAGCCTTTCCGCATATTCCAGGTTTTTAAGACCCAAGGGCAATTTTGTGGCTCGTCTCTGAACATTTTCCAGTAAAACTATATCTTTAACAAAATATGGATTCCAGATCTGAGAGGCATATTCGAGGAGAGGCCTCACATACGTCTTATAAATAGTTGTGAATAGTGGTACTGTCAGATGTTGGAATGATCTTCTCACTAAATACAAAATAGAGTTAGCCTTCTTAACCACACTCGCTATGTGCTCACACCATTTAAAGTCCTTGGTAATAGTAACACCCAGATCCTTCTGCGAGACCACTGACTTAATCAGGCTTTCGTTTAAGGTATACTCAATATTTGGGTTATTCTTGCCGACATGGAGAACACAACATTTGTCAACATTAAGACATATGAGCCACTGCTTTGTCCACTCCGATAATTGATTTAAGTCTCTCTGTAACACCTCATGGTCAGTAAGGGGGTTACCGAAATATTTTGTGTCATCAGCAAAGAAAGTATATTTCTCATAGAAATGCGGATTGCTAGCTGCCCAGTAAAAGTGGGATTATTCCAAATAACAATAAGGATTCAGTGGAAAATCAACTGCGGAAAATGACCATCGAACGGTGCTCACTCGTTAACCGGCTCCTTGGGCTTTTTCTTGGCCAGGTTGGATTTCCTCTTCTCGGCAAACTCGACGGTCCCCCGCTGCCAGTCGTCGGCCGCGGCGCTCAACTCCCGCGAGCGCTCCACTTCTAGCCGCTCCAGACGGTCCAGGAACTGCTGCTGCTGCGACAGCTTGGCCAGCAGCTCTCTTATGAGACTGAAATGCGGAAAAGAGACATTAATTTTTGGCATCAATTGTGGATTCCTTTTGTATTTATTTCTTTTGAGAAATACATCAAAATTTTGCACACATTTTACTAATAACTAGCTGTAACCTGTCAAAAATGGTGTACATGTCGGTTCCTAAAGAGTAAGTATGAAAAATTTGGGTAAAATCTGTCAAAAGGTTTAGGTTTGCTTAGAAAATGTGTCATGTGGAGACGGTGGGGTAAAGAGGAGGGGGGAATTTCGTCTTATGTTAAACATCTTTTCATTTAAGAAAGACACTTGAATTAGTATTTGTGAGCCGTGCGTATGAGGCACGTTGTTTGATTGTGTTGGTGTTTATACCCGTAAACACCAACACAACGAAATAATGTACATTGTACGGATGGCTTACGCATACTAATTTAATTGTATTTCTTAAATGGAAAGAAACCAATCATAAAGATGCTGAATTTAAAAGCTGACGAATGATTAGTTATTGAATTGATATAATATCTTGCCTCATCCACATTCATACATCTTCGCATACAATCTCAACGATTATTGAGTCTCCCAACAGGCCAACCATTCTCCAGTATCTGATTAATCTGGTCATGCCACGCCTTCCGAAGTCGTCCTTTTTTTCTGATGATGACAACACTAATAAATATTTATTTATATAAAAAAAATTATTAAAAAAGAAATAAAAGAAAAAATTACGGACATTACGGTAAGATACGGACAGACACAATGAAATTTATTTGGGAAAGTAGGTATGAGATATCTAATAAAAAATAAAAAAATAGATATAATTACCAGCAGTGACATCTATATACTGGCTCACGGGGATGACAAATTTCAACCACAGATGGCATTAGTAAAGTGAAATGTGAAAATAACAACATATATACCAATTCAAAACATTTTAGAGATGTGGTGGTCAATCATGGGTGGATTTTGAACGTTACATTGTGTAAGTGATCACTTAAGCCAGCCGTACGATAGGTTATAAGTAATGATGCAACGAATATGAATATTCATATTCGCCGAATATCATCACGAATATTAAAAACAAACTATTCATAACTGAACGCAACCGAATGCACCGTGCATACGAACACACCTACACACTGTATTATGGGAGATTCCCTTAACATTTAATAAATGGATTTGTTGAGTTCTCAAGTTGTCAATTGTTACTTGTTTCACAGCATAACATGAGTTCTTTCATCTAGTTTCGTTGGGTTATTGATAAGGTTAGGTGCTCATTTCATGTAGTTTTTGTTTTGTAATATGTATTGTTCGTTCCATTTTATTTCCGTTTTGTGGAAAAGTGTTAATTCTTATAAAATGACTTCAAATTAAATCTAACAATACGGCAAAAAACTGGCCCAGAAGTATTTTTCATTAAAGCCGTCTACTGTTGCCTCAGAAAGATTATTATCGACCTCTGGGAATGTACAAACGGATAAAGGAAATCGCTAACCTAATCAAACGCCTGAGAAGTTACAAATGTTATGCTTTTTGAACAAATATTTGCCGGTGGTAAATTTTAATTATTAAATCTCTTAGTTAAAAAAGAACATTGGTGTGTTATTTATTACCTTGTTGAATTATTTGTATTCACCGAATAGTAGGTTTGATATTCGTATTTGTGAAAGTAGTATTCGTTGCATCACTAGTTGTAAGCCCTATAAACACCAAAGACTTTCATACCTACTGTCTCGTGTAAATAGCTTTGTCTCTGTGGGACGTCTGTAATAGAGCTTGAAATGATTCATCAGCGATTAAAAATTGTTGCGCTGCTGACTTACAGGGTGTTCTGGGGGCTCCAGCGGCCGTAGTAGACGGAGCTGGACATGGCCTGCGCCTGCAGCGCCTTCCCCCAGCGCAGCCTGGAGTCCAGGGCCTTGCTGAGGCTCTCAAAGGCCATGTTCTTGTCGGCGTCTATGTTTCGAAGATTTCCTGAAAATATTAAGATTCTAAAAACTGTACATAATGAAAGTTTTCGAATACATTTAAGAAACATTAAAAGATTTGGCAGATACTTCGTGGTGCAACATTATGATTTAAAATAAGTTTTATTTTAACTTTGTAATAGGGGTCACCCATAAAGTACGTCATACTAATTTCGTGATTTTTTGACCCCTCCCCTGTCCTTGTCACAGTTGGTCACATTTGTGAGACCCCCCCTCCCTAGTGTGACGTCACATATTTAGCAATTTTACATTTAGAAATTGACAAATAGACGAAACATTTAGCATTCGATGGATTCACCGTGCGGGTGCCGGGTCCATCGTATTGCAGAGAGGGGAGCCGAGAACAGTGCCTGGGACTTGTGACCCAGGTGTAGGTTTAAGGGGCCCCGTTATGATGCATCAGCACTCACCTCCACTGTTTCGGTCTCTCTCCCTGCCTAACCAAATCCGATTAGTGCCGTTTTCATTTTAATATGGAACTAACGGAAGATCTGGATAAGCCAAGATCTTTCAGTAAGACGTACAGAGCTTTTGTGTACAATTGAACTATATAATCATTTTTTGTAATCTCATTAGACAGGTCATAATATCTGTTTGATTTTTGGCGCGAGTGGCGGCATTTGTGCATTTATCGAAGGGCTCACAGGCGACCGGCGCGTGACACTAGTAGACCGAGTGTGAACTCTCCAACAAAACAATTTAAATAAATTCATACAGATAGAATTGGAAATATTTTTAGGTTTTTTTTAATAGTTCAAATTTGGCATTTTAACACTTAGATGTAAGTATTAGATTTTGAAATCTGACGTCACGAAACTTAGGACCCCTCCCACTCCTTCTCACACAATGTCACGATTCGTCGACCCCCTCCCCCCCCCTCAACGTGTGACGTACTTTATGGATGGCCCCATACACACAATATGAGTTATTTATTACTACTATAGTTTTGAGAGGAGCAGTCCCTCTCATCATCAGGTATTGTTAATAACTTACTTAAATACAAAATTATCAATCTATTCGGGCAGGTCAGGGGGGTGCGTGGTTGGGAGGGGTATTTTTTTGGCAAAAAGCTCTAGTTCTAGCTCTAGTGGACTGAAATGAGATATTATTTTTGAGTGTGTTTTAGAATTCTAATTTTATAGGAATATAATGGTTTCCAAACTATTCATCATCCATACTTTATGAGGAACCGCGTGGAGCGGTTTCAATTTTTGACTGTCGAAAGAATGATTAATGTTTATCCTTCATTCCTAAATTCATTCATAAATCATTTAAACCTATAGCTTTTTTCAAAATAACTCCTATACTTTCATTATCAATTTACCCTTTTTACTGTATTAATTAAAATGCCCCTAAACACCATTGATTATGATAAGGAAATTAAAACAATGTTTTGATTGAGTTAAAATGTGTTTTCTTGCTATAAATAGTAATAAAATATAGCCTTTTAGAAGCGTTAATAAATAGCATTAGCAATACTTAAGCAAAAAACATAGATTTTTGTGTTTTCTATTAATCAAACAATTTATTATTTCGAGAATCTATGCTTTTTACATGATTTTGTCTAACCGTTTGTTGTGGTGGTATTGTAATTGATTTTTCACCAACTTCTTAAAGTAAAGTGGATGACTATACATTATTAAATCATTTTCCACGTGATTTGGTTATTATTTCGATTAAAATTAATAATCACGTCACTCACAAGCAAGAGCTGTAGAAACAGCTGAAGAACATGCTGTTGGAAAATTTATTTTAAACTATAAAAAAACGTGTTTAAAAATATTTTATACTAGCTTATACTATTGCTATTGCTAAAAGAATCAATCGACGAAGTTTACCAACCCTTTTGCAAGCTGGCATTGACGAGGATAGCCTTCGAATTGAGGAATTTGACTTCTTTTATTTTAGCGTTGATTATTTCTTCCCATTTTTCTGTTCCATCTTCGAACTGACCAGCGGCGGAACATGGCACCATGCCCACATAAACAGATCTCAGGACATCGTCTAGATATTGCGAGGCTTGTGCTAAATTACTAAATCCCGCCATCATGAAGGGAAACAAGATATGATATCTTGTAATTCACACTAAAAGATGTACACAACAGCGACCTCAACGAAAAATGTCATAAAATGAATGTAATTTAGTCGCATCCGTGTAAATGTCAAATTTTAAACCACTTTTTTTGAAACAACGATTTTTGTCGAACATCCACACAAAATAAAACTACAGTTACTCGTCCATATATTATATAACCATTATTTAATTCCGATTTACTGTTATCACGAAAGACAATGCTTTTAAATAAACTTAAAACAACAATAGGTACATAAGCAAATTGAACAGCAGTTTAAATTATAAATTTTACGTTGAAAATTTCAATTTCGAATGTTTTCGGCTGTCAGATTTAATTTTATTCTGCCTGGTAATAAATATTTCTTCGTATCTACTTTTAAACTGATAGTCTCGTCATTGGTAGAACTGGTCGTTATTTTTTATTTAGTTGGCATTTTCGTGTGTTATCAACTGTGACTGTCTTCACGAAAGTGTGTCATGACTGATCAGCTGACCGGATTTGTCTGCTCGTGCGTTTCTCGATCGTAGTCATCGTTGATTTTCCCGGAAATACTCGAAAAAAATTAATTCTCAGTATAGTGATTGTTCCTAACCGCTCGTTTTATGATCGAAGCGATCAAAAGTCGTGTCGGCGCTGTACCTGTCTGTTAGAAAAGATCTGAACGACTTATCTGAGCGTGAGTCAAATGTCAACCTTGATATTTCGCCGTGATTCGAGGTCATGCCCTTAACTTGAAAAAAAGTAAACTACTCTCATTTTTCACCTGATCCGTGAGTTGGAATCGCATTTTTGAACGATGTTGTAACCTATTTTCGTTGCGACACGTTGCGTCATCCGCGCGACATGTTTTTCAAAACATCAATATTCTTCCGCGGACGGTGGCCGCTGCGTTTCGCCGTGGCCTTCAATTTTCAAAAATAGAAACATTACATTTGTCGAGTGCGGTTTTCACTGATCGATCAAGCGGACCTTGTTTACGATTTGCAGGCCGTTTGTTTATCTGCCGATGTTTATTTCCGTCTCAACCTCGCGTTGTAATTTTTCAGGTACGATGACATTGGCGGCGTTCAGGTGCCATTTCGAGAGGTTGCCGGAAGACTTCGACTACAAAGGATGACCGCGGAGGATCACGGATTACTTCGTCAACATATTCCTGCTGGTGGTCCTGTACTTCGCGCTGTCCTTCCTGCGCTACTGACGTCCGACATGAGCGCGTTTGATTTGCCGCCATTGCCGAATGTGAAAAGATGAAATTTGAAGTTCCGCTCGCGCTGGTGTGTTTTCTCGGTGAATTTTGTCGAAATCGGTGAAAGTGATTGTGACCAGTGGCGTAATGAACGACTGTGTTGAGTTTGCGCGCGCGTTGTCGAGTTGACCTCGAGTTATCGCCAGCTTTAGTCGAGCGCCAGTTTGCAATTCTGCAACGATGGGTTCCACGGTCACAGAGAGCCCGCCGCCGCAGCTGATAACCACCATCGAGTGGGAAATGATGGACAAATCCAAGTTCTTCCCTCTCTCCATGCTGAGCAGTTTTTCTGGTGCGTATTCATTTGTTTTTAAAACCGAATATATCTTTCCCAATTGATGTTTTTGGCGGAACTTTTTCGGCTGAACTGAAACATATATCCTTAATCCGATTTTTCAAAACAAATATCCTGGTATTGTTGAGTGCTCTGATTTTAAAAATTAAATCAAATTGATTATGTCGTAATATAAGTTTTAAAAAAGTTATTTTACTTTAAAGTTTGAGATATTCATCATGTATTTCTACATTTGAGACGCTTTATGTATGGTACAGTTTAGTTCTGATTAAAAATGAAATCAAATTGATTATATCACGATACAACTATAAAGCTTGAAGTTTTCATGATGTATTTTGAAATTTGGGACGCTTTATGTATGGATAACGTGTAAATGTACCTGAAATGTAAATGAGTGCCCTGATTTCAAAAGTGAAATCAAATTGATTTGTTTGAGTATTAAAAAAGTTATTACAATTTTTTTTAAATTTTCATAATTCAATTTGACATTTGAGACGCTATAACCATGCATAACACTATAGTTTACTAGAGCTTGACCAACGTAAATTAGCATTGGTGTTCGGTGACTTTGGAACTAAAAGCCGCGACGCCCGCACCCGGCGGTAACCCCTCGCCCTGTCATTCAGTTCAATATCGTATTGGTATGTGAGCTATGACATCTAAATTTCCAATATACACTGAATTATTATGTCCAAAACATCCAAAACAGTCTGGGGGCGGTGCAAGAACAATAGCCAATGAAGTATTGAAGTTTTGTGAAGCTGAAAAAGCAAATAATGGACCAATATTACCGTTTGACAGGACTCCAGGTAGAGCGGCCGCCATTATTGATTTGTTTCTTTAGTGTTGCCTGACCAAATTTCTATTAAAGGCTCCGACACCGGACACTGTATATTATGTATTGTGTAATAAATTTACATCCTGGCAACTTCTGTTTTGCGACAGGGATCCCCTCCCTCGCACACTAATTTATACTGGTGGCACTCTACTGACATCTATGAGGCACCCAGTATAATCACAATTGTATTAAAAGTTATGAGAAAAGTTAAAATTAGCATTCCTTAAATATATTAATTGGTTTTAACAGACTTTTTACCATTACCAAACTCTCCTTCCTCACAAATGGCGGGTTAAATCGCGGGTTCGCTTGCGATGCTACAAGTTCGTTCACCTCGTGGCTACACGTGTCGTCTAGGCTGCGCAACATTGTAAGGCTGTCATTTGCATACTGGTTTCTATTAAACACTACGTAGATTCTTTCATTTGAATGCAACATTGTATCGCATCACATTTGTCAGATGCAATTTACCACTTAAATGAATGCACTCATTTCAAGACCAGAATATGCAGGAGTACACAATACTCTACAGATAGATTCCTGTTTAGATAACGAGACCAAAATAGTTAGACAACCGTGCCCTGATATCAACAACTTCTCTGGATGTCTCATAACATGTCAGAGATATTCCAGTTTTCGGATTTTTATTGTTTTTTACCGAAAGCCTATCCAGATAGAAGGAGACAGTTTTCTCTGGTTGGTTATCGGATGGAGAGGTTCTTTTAAAAAAAAATTAGCTCGGTTAAAATATTAGGTCCTTACATATGAAATTGGTGTTTTGCCGTACTGGCAAATTTGATCTCAAATATCTTCTCTTTGGTTAGGAATTCCAAATCCAAATTTATACAGCTATTTACTCATGTATTTGTGTTTTGAAAATATAAATTCAT
>JADDOH010017351.1:0-37898 GCA_016648135.1 Agrypnia vestita
CTACGTATATTTTAAACAGAGTAAGAGTTTAAATTTTACCATCAAGTCTAATACACCGCAAGAATGTCCTAGGCATAGTAAACAAAATAGCGGTCAAAACTGTAGTGTTTCTATGTTCACACGTTTTAGCTCAAAACGAATACTACAATTTTCACATTTATAATACAAGACGCGAATTTCTAAACGAAACATTTTAAAATAGTTCCAATTGAAATCTACATGTTTCATATTTACTAAATGAAGGCGCGAATTCTAAACGAAACACTAACATTGCTCAAAACGGGACCCTATATTTATATATGCTTAAAATGAAACGCGAATCCCCGAACGATAGCATTTTATATAACTAAATGTAACGAAATCTTATATAGTTTATAAATAAGAAGACCCGGCCCCAGGCGGTTTTTATATATTTTCAATATAACGAGGCCCTATAACATCTTTATAAGTATAATACAACCCCGGTCTATCGAAACAATGTACTAGAAGTTTTATATGTTTGAATACATGATATACGTTTTTTTTTATACGCGTTTTTATACGCGAGATTTACGTTTTCGTACAATACGAAGTAACCCAAATTATACAACCGCGAAGTTTACATCACTCCTAAAGTATAACCAGAACTAATTGAAACATTTTTCATAGTTTAAGTCCGCGAGGCAAATATCTTTCATAAAATATAAAATAACCAGAATCAAATTAAACATATTTTTACCTTATAGACTTTCCCCAACGCGCGTAATAATCCCGGCCACATGAAACGTTTTTATATGTTTTAATAGCGCGGGACCTATGTTTTCCTATATAATATAAGATAACCCGGGCCGAACGGAAGCAATTTTATATACTTTATAAAATAGTGAAACTTGTACTTCTGTAAAACCGTAAATAAACCCCGACCCCCACGAGATTATTTTATATAATTTTTTAGAATAATGAAATTTCATACATCTGTAAAATTGTAAATAAGTCCCGATTCTCACGAGATTATTTTATATAATTTTCTAGAATAATGGAATTTATACATCTGTGAAATTGTAAATAAACCCCGATTCTCACGAGATTATTTTATATAATTTTCTAGAATAATGGAATTTATACATCTGTGAAATTGTAAATAAACCCCGATTCTCACGGAATTACTCTATATAATTTTAAACGAAATGAAAATCTAGATTATTATGGGCTGAACCTGATACCCCGCGAGATCAGCTATATATTTTTCACTAGACGTATTTTTAATCCCAGAATTTATTCGCTATAATTTTAACGGACTCTTACTATTAAACATAAACAAAAAAATTATTAAAATAAACTAAATATTCTTTCGATAACTAAAATAAACCCGGTCTAATCGAAACATTTCATATAACGAAATATTATATGCCTTACAAATGTAAAAATTAAAATGAGACCTCGCGTATTTAGCAAAGATAGGTATTTTATAAGACTTATTTAAAATCGAATCTGTTAGTAACAACTCCTTTATCTTTTAACAGCTTCCCGCGTGATTAGCATAAAATAGGTATCTTTATAACGCACAGCTAGTTTCCAGAGATCCGCCAATACTATACTTAGTAAAACGAAAATTTAACTAAATTTGAACTCTACCGTTTCCTGAAATTCTGCGAATATTATTCTGTGAACCTAGTAAGACGACAAAAATAATTAACTTTATAGAACATAGTGATTTCCGAAGTTCCGATATGCCAGATTAATTACCTTTATAAAATAAAATCAAACCCGTACTCTGAGTTAAAACCCTTTTAACAGGACCTCGCGTATTTAGCATAAGATAGGTATTTTTACAAGATTTATTAACAATTTCCCGCGTGTTTAGCATAAAATAGGTATCTTTATAACGCACAGCTAGTTTCCGGAGATCTGCAAATATCAGTTCTATATATGCCGGACTAATCAACTTAATAAAGCGCAGTAATTTCCGAAGTTCTAATATGCCAAATTAATTACCCTTTATAAAATAAAATCAAACCCGTACCCCCCTTTTCTTTTAACGTGAGCAATAAACAATGTCGAAGAGTATATTTACCCGTACACAACTTTCACTTGAAATTAAACTATAATTTTCAACCACTGGGACACTCTAAGTCGACGGTAACTTTCACTCAAAAAAACAACCGACGCGGATTTCACACTCCCGTAGACGTTCACACCAACTGCCTGAATTCTGCTGTGTCTTGACATTTTAAAACCCCCCTAGCGGGAAAAGGGCCCATGTCCCGCCTCTTCGGCTTCACTAATCTATGCCACCCCTGATATCAGAATGCCGCCTACTAAGGTCTATTTTTGCAGTCCACAACCCCGACATCACTTACAGCCGTCATTGACTCCACCTTTTCTGTTGTTGTCTCTTCCTATGTTTTGGGGCGGACTTGGTGGCTTCGGACGGTATATTTTTCGCTTCGCAAGCGCGATAATTAATTTTTAATATTTAATTTCTAAGTTCAGTCCATATTGTCGTTTGATCAACCGTAACCACAATCTATCGGGTACTCCCCTAATCATAGTTGATGTTTCTTCACTATCTACCATTATCATGTCCCGTTCCCTCGTATTTTCACTCGTCTTTATCGGAAATTTAACGTTTCTTGGCCGCTATATCATGGGATCAATTTCCATATATTCACCACGTGCACACTGCATACCTAGATATAACAATCATCCAAAGGTACTATACCTAATTTTAAATTAATTTTGGGCGATCTTTTCTCGTGGATCACCCAATGAATCCTGTCTTATGCCCGCGGCTCCCCGCGCACAGGGACGTATTAGCTCCCTCCGTTGCGGAGTTTAAACATAATTTGTAACCATTTATTATTATTTTTATTGGCAGTAAGATTGATCCACAAAATAACTATGTTACATAGACAGTGAATATTCTCGAACAATATAATACTGGAAGAGTACTATTCGCTATAACACAATAAACTATTAATGTAAGTTAAAGTAAATTTTTAAATTCAGTGGAAGATTTTTAAGATCGTTTTGCTTTTAATTTTTCCCAAAACAAAATAAATAAATAAATAAATAAACACACAAATACACACTCACACAACCCCACTATTGGACATGTTTTCTTATTCTTTTATCGATTGTATGTATGTGTTTTCGCGTAATTGGCCCAAAACTCTGTACATCAATTATTGTCTTTTCTTCAAAGATTGATTAATTATATGGCTGTAAGAAACCCAATAAATGAAAATAAATAAAATAAATAAGTAAATAAACCTCCAGTGCCGCAGGCAAGGCGTCGGATTAATTCAGTGCTTATTTATTGCCAAGGTACTGGACGCCTCCGCTGATAACTATATACCACTCACCATGTTCTTAGAGGTGTGTTGAAAGATTGCTAGTATCTGTCGAATCGGTCTCAAGTAGTTGTCTGTATTTGTACGTTTATCATTATTACATGCTCTTGCTATATCCGTTCCACTTCACATTATTGTTCCTCCCGTCTTCGAATTTCTATCACACTATGTTCTCCTATGTTTTTGGTACTTATATGCTTGCTTTTTACTTGCATTTACTCCTATATATATTTGTTTCATTTATCCATCCATCTATAAGATCCCCATACGCTTTATCCTTTTATTTCATGTGTATATGGGCCGCAAATTCATATTATTTTATTTACAATATTCTTATCTAGATACACTTGTTCCAATTATGTTTTGTGGGTTATTACTACCAAACCCGGCGAAATCTGAGCTAGAATAGCCAATCGTATACTCGTTATCCGTTCTGATGAGACTACGCTAATGTCGGACAGGTTTGTAGTGATTACATAGTTAATATATTGTATCTATATTTGAGTATATTCTTTTCTTGTCGTGCCATTAATATGCTTACACGTTATCGTTATCTCTTTCCTAACTATATATACCGTCATTGCGCAATTTCCTATCTGTTGTAAAAGCCTGAAGAGCGTTAGTCTACAGATAAATATAATAGAATTATAGTTAACTTTCCTATCCGCCCACGTTATCCGACTCCCGCGAAACGAAAATGAATCATTATTCGCTTCTCGACAGAGCGTTAGTCTACAGATAAATATAATGGAATTATAGTTAACTTTCCTATCTGCCTATGTTATCCGACTCCCGCGAAACGAAATTAAATCATTATCCGCTCAGTTAAGGTCACCCCTCTGGTACATCGTATACGTTTTAATCCGTGCTTCACGGCCAATTCCTATAAATTATTTATGGGCGTTTTCCTCTCGCGATCCCCCGATTAGACCTGCCTTCCTTACTTTTGCTCATATTCTGCTATCTCTCTTGGGCGGTAATCCACTCGAGACCACGATTAATGACACTTAAACGGTTTCAAAAACCCAGCAAAAAAGTCCATAATTCAGAAACCTCGTGGAACTGTCAATATCATCGTCACCTTAGAGTAGACGTTAATCGGTTTTTTAACGGCTCTAAACGCAATAATCGCGACCCAAACCGCTGAAAACCGTGTTCAGCATTTTTATGGGAAGCACATGTGGACCGCTCGGACCGCATCGATCGTCAACCATTTGTACCAAACACGGCTTTACCACAAGATTAATATGATTTATAAGAATTGATTAGTAACTGCCCGTAACCTATATCCGATCAATCGCTACTAACTCCCTCCCAATACTAGCGTTTCATCATTCCCAAATTTTTGTAGCTCCAATACTACGCCAGGTGGGTTTAGCTCAATTTTTCCCGCGTAGCATTTATATCATCTTAGAGTTCAAAATAAAAATAATAAAAAAAAAAAATCTATAGAAACAGGTGATTCATCACAAGGCAATGAACGAATTGATGTGAAACGTTAGAGAAACATGAAAGTAACTTATATCCAATATTAAAAATTCATTTGCTTTGAAACAAGTCGAATAAAATTATTAAAACCAAGGTTTTTTTGTATGATTCTAATCATTTTATTTGACTTGTATCAAAGAGATTTTAAATTTTTTGTATTCAATATATATAGTATTCAGTATCAACAACATGATAGTACAAAAGGTGTGTCAGAAATATTGAAAAACAAAATGCTAACTTTGATATCGCTTATTTCCTTAACTGTTGAAAACACTCGCTAGAAGTTTTTGCTGTTAGCTACGAGATATCCAGTATATTATTGCATTCGTGAAATCAATCTGGAAGACATAAATGACCTACCGTTATTATAATCGTACGGTGGAAAATTTTTGTGAAGAAATGTGAACATACGAATAGATGAAAACATGGAGTTTAAATTTTTAATTCTATTAAATTAAAATACTATCTTTCTGGTCCCCCGAGATGAACACTAAAACACTAGTTTACCACATCTAGGTTGAACAATAATAATTAATCAGTGGAATTATCAACATTTTTTTCTGACAGCAAGATAGTGCAAACATGGCAAAAGGAGCGACTTTGCAAAGAGGCTGAATTTATTCCGAAATAGTACAGGAACAAAGGTAAAAAATCAAGATACAGATGTCTCGATTCAGCGTAAAAGCCGCACAAGAAAATGATATAAAGGAATAATCCAAGATAATGGTCCCGTTGTTCATACAATGAAAATAAGTATTTCACTATATAATTTAATGTCCTGTTAATTTAATCTAACTAAAATAATCGTAATCTAAATTAAACAAACCAAACCTAATAACCTAATCTAACCAAACCTAATAACCTAACCAAACCAAACCTAATAACCTAACCTAACCTCATATATTGCCTATGAAATGTCAAAATATGCAGTGCATTTTTCGAAACTTTAAAGTGTAATATCTTATTTAATACTTACTTTTTAAACGTAAATTATCTTTCATTTTGTTATTAGCACATTCAATAATATAGTGAAATACTCATTTTCGTTGCATATGCAATGGGACCATTATGTTGGATTTAGCCGATATAAAATATGAATGAATAGACGAAATCTAGATGCTACTTTATGTTGTTATAATTATAACTATATTTTCTGCTACGTGCCACCGGCACTTATTGTAAAAGAAAGTCGGAGTGATAGCGTAGGCTTCTTTAAATAAGATATTCGTACTTATGGTTCTATTATTTATGGTTATTTACACAACGTATTTTATACTGAGATTTAACTTCAATATTTCACGTATTTCATAATCTAATTCATTACACAGTGAGATCCGATGCGATTGGTTACTCGTCGCAGCAAGAAAGTGAGACTGGTTTACTATTGGCGCGACTTCCCCTCTTCTTCTTCTCTTCTTCTCCTTCTTCGCCTTCTCCATAGATGTTTTGGCGTAGATGGCCAATTAGAGTTGCAAGGGCGTAACCCGGACAATAAAAATGTGTCAATTATTTTCATTTTAGGTCTGGCTTGGCTGATACTGCCTCTAGATTTTAAAGTCCCCACGGAGTGGCTTGGAATAGTCTACAAACCTTGGAGGCTGCTGTTGGTCGTATTTGCACTTCCGTACGCTATTTGTGCGTTGTGCATGATAAAAGCACCAGAGAGCCCCAAGTTCCTCGCTTGCGTCGGCAACACGAAAGGTGCCATGAAGGTTCTTCGGTCAATGTACACAGTCAACACGGGCTTCAAAGATGATCCATTTGAGGCAAGTATAAATACCTTTCAAGAATAAATAAGCAATAAGAAATGAATGTTATGAAACTGGTAGTGGACTGTCCTACTGTTATTCAAAGAAAACTGTCTTTCAATAGTGTTCTTTTCACTCTAAAAATCTTTTGATATCGTTGTTGTCACTCTATCGAATTTGGAGACTTCTTAAAGTATGAGACCTAATCTCCAGGACCATTTTCCTCCATCGGCCATCATCTTATACCACTGGGTTAACAGATTTTTTTGTACCAAGTCTGATACTATGGTTCTCTGATGTATTTGTATGTTAGGGATTGGATCTCTCGTAGAAATTCTAAGCATATTTTTTTTTTTTTTAAATAGAGATGCGAACACGGAATACGTGTCACATCAATATTCTTACTATTTTCAAACTAAGCTAAACGCTTGTGCTATGAAAATAGGACTAACTTGCTAGTCTGGAGTGAGGTTCGAACCCGCGACCTTTGGATCACGAGGCGAGTGTCCTAACCACAAGACCAGCAAGCTACTCTAATTGTTTATTGGTATTATTTATTGGTATTAACCGAAATTAAATCTACAATATTTAGACAATTTTTATTGTTGATATCACACTATGCTAAGTCTATTTACATTGTGCTAAGTTTGATAGCGATTAATAACTTATATCGTAAGTTAAATTTATAACATATTAATATAATACATAAAATAAAATTCGGCGATTGTAAATAACCGTTGGGACAGATTGATGTTTTTCTACAAATCCATTTTAAATTTCAATATTTGTTAATCCTTTCTGTCATCTCTTTGAATATTCTACAACAGTCATCATTATGGTCCATAGCGAGCCTCCATTCCTCGGTTTTTAGAGTTGTAGATCCCTTCGGATTCTGTCTAGCCAACGGTATAGTAGACTAGCGAAGACTAGTGATGCAACGAATACTACTTTCACGAATACGAATATTAAGCCTACTATTCGGCGAATACGAATACGAATAATTCAACAAGGTAATAAATAGTACACGACTGTTCTTTTTACTAAGAGAATTAATAATTAAAATTTACCACGGGCAAATTTTTGTTCAAAAAGCACAATATTTCTTTTATCCGTTTGTACATTCCCAGCGGTCGAAAATAAATATCACTTTTTTCACGCTTACGAGATGTTATGTTAATAGATTTAATTTGAAATTATTTTATAAGAGTTAACACATTTACACACAACGGAAATAAAATGGAACGAACAATACGTATTACAAAACAAAAACTAAATGAAATGTGCACCTAATCTTATTAATAACCCAACGAAACTAGATGAAAGAACTCATGTTATGCTGTGAAACAAGTAACAATTGACAACTTGAGAACTCAAAAAATCCATTCATTCAATATGAGAGGAATCCCCTATAATAGAGTGCGTAGGTGCGTTCGGTACTTGGTGCACAGCCAAACCGTAATTTGTTAAATAGTTTGTTTTTAATATTCGTGATGATATTCGGCGAACACGAATATTCGGTAAATATCTACTATTCGGCGAATACGAATATTCGCATTCGTTGCGTCACTAGCGAAGACTCTTCAATCTGAGCTAATACATTGAAGCAGTTTGATTTTAACATATTTGACGACATCAGGCTCTTTGTAAAGCTCAAAAAAGCGCCAAATATTATCGTGACGAGTCAACATATTATTTCCAATATTTTCTAATATACCTACTTATTGTTTTTTCTTTCGTTATTGCAGCACATAGAGATAATAAACAATTCGTCGACAACGGAGAGCGGCAAGTCGGTGTGGCGCTCCATGTGGGATCAGACTGCGCCCCTGTTCCGGCGGCCATTGCTGTTCTACACCTTCATTACTTGCTTTGTCCAGTTCGGGAACTTTGCTTGGTAATTTTAATATATGTATTTAGTTGAACAGTTATTCTACGATATTGTCGTCGCTATCTTAACACTTTGTTTGCGGGAGACGCTTAAACGCGCCTTTTGCATACTGTTGGTAGAAAGCGGGAAACGCTTATTGCTTGCCCAACGTAACTTGGCGTGCGGCGAATTTTGAACTAAAACCCGCCCCGCCCGCACCCGGCGGTAACCCCTCGCCTGTCATTCAGTTCATTCTCGTCTTTGAGCGCGAGCTGTGTCATCTTGATTACCAATATACACCGAATTATTATGTCCAAAACATCCTAAACAGTCCGGGATGGTGCAAGAACAATTGCCAATGAAGTATTAAAGTTTTGAGAAGCTGAAAAAGCGAGTAATGGACCGATATTACCGTCTGACAGTTTGACAGATAGAACGGCCGCCATTACTGCATGGTTTCTTTAGTGCTGCCCGACAAATTTCTGTATTTAATTCGACACCGGTCACCGGACATTCTGTACATTATGTATTGTGTAATAAATTTAAAATATAAAAGCGTCTATCTTTAGGTGAGGGTATGGTGCCTTGGAGGGGCCAAACAATTTTTCCAAGGAAAAAATATGTTCTCTTACAAGTTTGGCAATCGATAAGAGAAGCGTCTTTATTTTCTACCATACATTCGGCAGAAATGCGAGAAAGTCACAACATAGATTGGAAATAAGAATCTACGAAGAAGATGTCGTGAGTGCGCGGCTCACAAATTACGTAGCGAAACCCGGTATATGTGTAAATTCTGTGATATAAAGGAAATTATTTCCAACGATTTCATAATTCCAAAAAATATAAGTGTTTATTGTTTTGTATTTTACAATATATATATATTTATGTTGAGCGTGCATAAAATGACTGAATTAACAATACGACAAAAGTGCAGTTTTTTCAAATTTTTTAAATTTAAACTTAAATATAATAATTATCTATCCAAAAATATAAAAATTTGTGACCAGATCATAATAAAAGATTATGAGTAAGGCAAGATACTGAAATTTTTTTATGAATTTGATCAATAGTTCAGAAGTTATAGCTATTTTACATGAAACGTAATTTCGCGCGCGAACCTGATAAAAATTGCCCGCTTTCCGGGGTAAATTGATTAAAAAAAACCCCCACAAACATTGTGTTAAAGTGCTGTGTGTGGAGTAAATGCTTATTTCCTGACAATTTCCACAGAAATATAGACGATTTAGTAATCATCAACTTATAAATAATAAAATATATAATCAAGGAAGACAATTAATACATTTTAGGTAATAACAAAGGTCTACACTTTTTTGTTTGCAGTGCCAATGGATTTTATTTATGGATACCTGAAATATTGAATAAAGTATTAAGTCAACAGCAAAATGATGTAATCGGAGGAACTGTATGCGAAATCATTTCCAGCGATGTGATATCCAAATCACAGATGTCGCTAAACGCTTCGGTAAGATTTATTTTAATTAAAAAAATATTTATACAAAAAATAAATATGTTGTGTGGAGGTTTTCCGTAATTTTGTAAGTAATTCTGACTCATTCGGTAAGTCGAAGACTAACATTAAAATGACCTAAAAAAATTTAACGCGCGATATAATTTTTATTTGTATATTTTTTTTAATTGTAGATTAACTTCAGTCATAATAATTTATCAGTTTGATATCAATTTTATTAGAGTGAAATCGGAATGTGTACCTCACGTACGCCTACTAGAATATTTATCTACTATACACTATAATGGGAAAAAAGGTCGGTTTTTCCACGATTTATTATTTTAGGTAATAGAGATGAGTTAACCGAATATTATTAATGAGGCGTTATACTTACTATTCAATTCAATTCAATTTTTTAATTTTTTATACAGGGTTATTTGTAAAACATTAATAACCTCGCAGGACTATATTCTTGCCTTGATTATGAGTCGAAAATGTTCAAGCTATCGTGACCTAATACCAATAGTTATGGAGATATGCGACATCAAAGTTTGCATTTTTTTTTCAATATTTCTGACTTATTTTTTGTAAAACGTTGGACTAACATTACAGTAACTTATATCGAATATGAAAAAATTATTCCCTTTAATACAAGTTAAATAGAATAATAAAAATTCGGATTCCAATTGGAAAACATTCCAATTGGAATTTTTCAGGGTTTTTATCATTTTATTTAACTTGTATTGAAAAAAATGAATTTTTCGTAATCGATATAAGTTATTGTTATGATAGTCCAACATTTTACGAAAAATAAGTAAGAAATATTGAGAAAAAATGCAAACTTAAATGTCGCTTATCTCCATAACTATTCATATTAGGTCATGATAGCTTGAACATTTTGGACTCATAATCAAGGCAGGCATATAGTCCTGCGAGGTTATTAATGTTTTACAAATAACCCTGTATGACATTAACATTACAAACCCAAATTTAATTCGTAAATGTTATAAATAAGATAGAAATATATAAAAATATATAAACAAAAACAAATATTAAACATATATAAAATCATTCACATCAAAGGTGTAGGAGAATCCTGCTTCGGAATACCCTCTCAGAGACATGGAACAGATCAATGTCCATAGTAATATTGTTCAGCATATCAGTAGTTCTTCCAACAGGCATAACTATTGGCAGGTTGGTCCTGTATATTGGAATGTGAAAAAATCTATGCTGACGCTGTCTTAGGTAATTATATGGAACATACAAACCAATGCTCTGCATAATTTCAGGATTATCGATCATACCGCGCAACAATCGATCGTAATAATTATTTCTAGTCTCTAAACTATCGTAGCCATGCATACCCTGGAGGAACTCGGTTGGTAAAGTCTATATTCAAACTAAGTTCAACGCTTGTGTTTTGAAAATATGATTATCTTGGCGGTCTCCTGGAACGAGACTAGAATCCCCTACTGATAATTACTAGAACCCTTGAACATTTGAACTTAGGCATAATCCTTGAATTTTTCATATTCGATATAAGTTACTATATATGATGTACGATATAATGATATGAACAACGTTTTACAAAATATAAGTCAGAAAATTAAAAAAAAATTCAACCGTTTATGTCGCATACGTCTATAACCAGTCATGTTATTTTCGAGCCATAATCAAGGCAGGAATATAGTCCTGAGAGGTTATTAATGTTATTCAAATAACTATGTATATATACAATTTTAAGTATCCCAAAAAAGTAAATGATGACGATTTTAATATTTGATTAAATTATTCCAAAGGCAATTTTTCTCCAGGTTCCAATAATGCAGGAATGCTCTGACACAGTTCACACCGGGACCTTCATGAGGGCCATCATCATAGGAAGTATAATCAGTCCTCTGATGATACTGGCTGGGTTTGTCGTGAACATCCTCGGGAAGCGAAATATCCTCATTGTGGTTCCCTTTGTCTCTGGTCTGTCGGCCTTCGCCATATACTGGAACACCAATCAGCACGCTTCGCTACTTCTCCTCGGGCTGTTTCAAGGAGTGGGGGCCTGCATAGGGATGATGAACGCGGTGGTGGTCGAAATATTCCCCACCCACCTCAGGTTGGTGGCACAATTTTTCAAAACAAACAGAAACTGCATTTTTTTTTACATATGTATGTTTTAAGAATACAAAATGTTTGGAACAAGTAGATGAGTTTGTGTACTTGGTAAGTATGTTCGATAGAAGAGGGAATGTTGAGAAAGATATAGAGAGGAGAGTGACTGCCGAGAATAGGGTGAACGGTGCTTTGAATGCAATAATTTCTAATAGAAATGTGTCTACCGAGACAAAACTGGCGGTACATAATGGAGTTCTGGTACCGACACTAATGTATGGAAGTGAAGCCTGGAGCTGGCAGAAGAGGAACGAAAGTAGATTGAATGCAGTGGAGATGAGGTCCCTTAGACGTATGTGTGTAAATCCATGTATGATAGAGTAAAGAATGAAGATATTAGGAATGAATGTAAAGCTGATCGTAGCATAATACAGAGAATAAAAATAGGGTCACTCAGGTGGTTTGGGCACGTTGAGCGAATGAATGAGGAAAGAATGGAAAGAAAGATATATGACGCAAGTGTTGACGGCGCCAGAAAGAGAGGGCGACCGCGGAAGACGTGGCATGACCAGATTAACCAGATACTGGAAGATGGTCCTGTTAGAAGCCTGAACAACCGTCGAGCTTGCATGCGAAGATGTATGAATGTAGACGAAGCGAAAGTTGTATGTCAGGACAGAAGAGTATGGCGCTCTATCCTCTCTGCCTACCCCCACGGGGAAACGGCGTGATGGTAAGTAAGTAAGTAAGTAAGAATATAAAATTCACTTCGGTAAGATACCGGCGCCATCTTTTAGTGGATCTCATTAATTTTTCTTTCTTTTAATAGTTCAAAAACAATGAAAAACACATAAAATGATATAGATAATACAATAAGTTTAAATACTTTTTATCACAAGCAACAGCAAACACAGAGATAAAAGTAAAGGCTAAAACATATACAAGAAAGAACAGAAAAAAGTTAATAATTAATATAAATTAACTTTGTTTAAACTACTTATTTATTGAAAAAAATCAACATGTTTCGAAGCCAATGGCTTCTTCATCAGGAAAACAAAAATAATATTTAAAAAATTTCATTTTCCATATATAACTTTTTAATATTTTGATCTATACTCGATTTTTAAATATTATTTTTGTTTTCCTGATGAAGAAGCCATTGGCTTCGAAACATGTTGATTTTTTTCAATAAATAAGTGGTTTATACAAAGATAATTTATATTAATTATAATTATGTTACCACAAAATAAATTTGCTACATTTGAAGAAGAAGAAAAAAGTTATTTTATAGAGTGAGCTTGAATCCTAACATTGATGTTGATATTCTTGCAGATACCTTATCGTCGTTCAAAAACTCACTCATACACAACATCCATTTTTTAAACGATGACCTGAACTTATAGATCCATTAAATCAATTATTTATTAAATACTAATCGCACTACGTTCAAACACTAAATATACAATACACATAAATGTACATACTTAAATGCAAATATAACTGGTGCTAGAGCGTGCCGAAGACACTTGTAATTGGAATAATGGGCATAGTCTTTACTATAATGTTTATTATCTGAGTGTCATGTACCCATTATCCTGTTAGTGTCTCTAATAAATAAATAAAAAAAAATTGAATAAACAGATCAAACAGCTAATTTCGCAAGTTTGGTAATAGTTCTCTTATTAATGTATATTATAGATATCTCACAGAGACGAAACTGTATTTATTATATGTTGTTGTTGTATATATGTTCAAATTGCGTGGAAAACTTTCACATACGAGTTGTAAGCGCCTTTCCATGCGGCCTGTACAAAGCCATTTTCATTCCCCTAAATCCCCACAGATGTCGCTAATGAGAAAATCTACATTGATTTTTTACGGAATTTTGAGAGCAATATACTTTATTGTGTAATGAATTTCATCCGAATACTTGCATTACACTAGGATACGCCATGGCGTATGGCGTATCCTAGTTCTCTTATATTCGTGGAAATTGTCATGGAATATATCAATGATGACGTTTCGGTTATTTTCTATTTTGTTGTATGACCTCAAAATTCTAGATATAGAGTTAAAGTTGGCCATATTGTTATTGTAAACTGAAAGAGAAAATGTACTATAGTCCTAAGTCGGCGACTAGGAACATTCAAAGTTATGTTTTCGACATAAAATTCTTAAACGATATTACCATGAATTATATCATATAGGTTTATTAACTCAGCAATAAGTCTTCTAACTTCCAATTTGTCTACATGAAAATATTCTACGCGCTCTTGATAAGATATTAAAGTGCTGCCTAAAAAAATTAACGATGAATTAATTAATTGATTCCTGTTTTGTCATTAAGAATACGCCTGTGTGCAAAATTTCATCTGGATTGGACGTTGGGAAGCGGGTGAAATATCGATTATAATATTCCGTCCAGACAATATAAGCGTGGTAATTACTGGATTTTTTCCACAGAAGGATAATGATTAATTAAGATAAATTATAGAAGTCACGAAGGAATTATTTGAGAAACGTGTACGGAAGACTTTGCAGGGTGGACACAGGGCATATGACTTGTGTTAGCTGGCTTAAGTGATCAATTTACACAAGGCAACGTTCCAAACGGTTTCACCGTAAGAACATCCATACATAACAAATTTTTTGAAAGTTTTATATATGGTCTTTATCTGTCTTCTTTAAAATATTTGAAGGAATTATGCTACAGCCACCTATGATCGAAAATTTGTAATTCTCATGACAAAGTATACATAGATGTAGCCTCTAAAATAAAAAATATATCTATAAAATAGTTTTTGTCTCTGTGATTTTATAATTTATATTAATTAATGATAATTATTTTTTTATTATATTATTATTTTATTATATGTAATTTTAAGTTTAAGCGAATAAAGTCGCCGAAAAAAAGTAAAAAAAAAACAAATGGTTTTCTATTTATGAATTCAAAAACTTCAAAATCTTGCAATCATAAAAATACCAAAATACATTAAAAAAATATGAATGAGAATTTTTTAAATATATTACGAGTAATACACCCGTAGTTCAAGAATAAAGAAAGATAAAATAATATTATCTCCCTTTTTCCCCTAATCGATAACCTAGATTTTCAAACCCATAACCTAGATTTTTTTTAAATTATGGTTATTTTGATATGATTTTATTTTAATATATTAATATAGCATATTATCTATTAAATAAATACATGATTTGTTTGATTGCAAGATGAATTATCTTAATGATTTTTAACTCTTTTTAAGCTTAATACTTATATTAACATTACAGAGCTATGGCAGTATGTCTCTCCCTGATGGTCGGCCGATTAGGATCGATAATGGGAAGTAATCTGATTGGATACCTCATAGAGATCAATTGTCCCAGCAGTTTCTTCCTTTTCGGGGGTTTGCTGATACGTAAGTAAATGCAATACTCCAGTTCAACCGACTAACTGACGCCATGGTTTAAAATAGTAATGATTTTTGCGTGCATAAATACATACAACATAAATATTTATCATTTTCTTTAAAATTAGTTTAGATGCACTCTGAATTGACAACGAGCCTGGGTGAACAAGAATATCTAATCAAAATACCACACGGCTGGATTTTCGACTGTTGAATATAAAAAAAATCATAAATACAGTTAGCCTAAAACGAGGCGTAGAAGAAACTTTACAAGATGCTCCACAGAGAAATGATAAAAGTGTATTTTTTGAAGTAATGAAAAAGTCTGTTTTGACTTGAAAAAAACCTTGGCAAGAATATTCAGTATTCTTCAGAAATTCAAATCATCTCGGTTATTGGGAAAATTTTTTAAGATTAACCTCTAAATATAGTATAAAAAAAACATAAATTTAATAAAATGTAAAAAGTAACTAAATTTTTACTAATAATAGAACACAACAAGGGATATTTATTAATTACGAATAAATTTCTGCAATAGCCCGAAGTCTGACTGAAATTTAAAAAAAAAATGGTCTTGATAGTGAAGCGTAGAGGAAACAATAAGCTACAGGTGGATGGTCAATAGTGATTTTTTTAATTTAAAATATGTTTTACTTTACTTTGTAATACACACAAACAAAAAGAAACCCGTGTTTTCCTATCCGCCTAGTTTTCTCCACAACCAGCCACAACCATCCACTGATGATTATGGTGGTGGATAGCTCTTGGTGTCACATCGAAAATATGCGAGTTTGGTGGGGGTGGCTGTGCGTGGGTGGGAGTGGGTGACGATTATGTGCTTTCTAGCACAATGTTTTGTCATGGGAAGGCCGCAAATGCTTCAGATTTGTTTCAAAATAGGCGCGCCGACTGTGTCGGTGAGTCTAGAAGGTATCGGAAAAACCTGCTCTAGAATGTTCTGGAAGGAGAAGGTTCTAGAAAATTGACGAAAGTTCTATAAGGTTCTAAATTGAGTGGCGGAATGTGTCGGCGTGCTTAGAAGGTTCCTGTACATTCGATAAATTTGAAGGAGTATTTTCTAGAAGGTTCGCGAAAGTGCTGTGACGATCCAAACAGTGTACTAAAAATCTACGCGTGCGAAGCCGCGCGGGCACAGCTAGTTAGATATAAAGACCGACTGCTCCTCTTGAAACTTGAGTACCTAGGAATTTAATAACTCATATTGTGTGTGTATTACAAAGTAAAGTAAAACATATTTTAAATTAAAATGTTGCACCACGAAGTATCTGCCAAATCTTTCAGTGATTTTTTTAGTTTAATTTTTTATTTCCAAGATTTTTTAGACATTTTTTAATCATAATGTAATATGAATAATGAAATCGTTTTTTTTTTCAGTTTCATCAGGAGTGTGCCTGTTACTTCCAAAACCAGGAGCACATCAGTCATGATGACCAGCTGATAAAATAGCATTTAATATAGTCATAATAATATTAATTAATGTATTTATGATTAATAATCACGCACACGCAATATACTCATTCATCATGTCAGCCAAGTCTCTACTTCCAAGTTGTATCCCATTCCTTATTCTCTTCTCGAAAACAACTATTGATTAGATTTTCATATATTTTATACCGTTGCCAATATCTTTTTTTATATAAATTAAAGATTATTGTGTGAATTAATTAATATGTTTAAAACAAATTTAGATGGATTAATTAGAGATGTGTAAGGGTGTAACAGAGCTAGTTCACAATACTTTACACGTGGATTCCTGCCTTCATTATGAGTTGGAAATTTTCAAGCAACTATGATCAATAATATATATTTTTTGCAAAACGTTGGAATATCATTACAGTAACTTAATAAATCTAATATGAAAAATTCATTTCCTTTGATACAAATCAAATAAAATGATAAAAACCTTTCAATTCTTATTAGAAACATTGCAATTGCAATTTTCTGGGTTTTTATTATTTTATTTAACTTTGTATGTGTTCGAATGAATATTTCGTAATCGATATAAGTTACTGTAATGATACTTAAACGATTTTTAAAAAAATATGTCAGAAATATTAAAAAAAAAGCGAATTTTGATATTGCGTAACTCTATAACTATTGATATTAGGTTACGGTTTCTTAAACATTTTTGACTCATAATAAAGGAAGGAATCCACCTGTAAAGTATTGTTGAATAGCTCTGTTACACCTTGTAATATGTTTTGAAAACTCCCAACTTCGCAAGTATAATAAAATGTAACTTCTGTGTATAGTTTTCTGGGATATTCTGCCGTGTATATGTGTCTTCTCTGGCCAACGTTTCGGATTCCCATTGCAGGGTCCATAATCAGGGCTGATGTGTGATCGGCTATATACAGAAGATTCTGAACGGCCGTGAAAACCTAAGGACATTTTTAATAAATTGTATATTCGTTATTTTTTTTAAATATCTAAAATTTTCTAAATAAATTCTAGGGTCTGTGCCTGTTCCTAATTCTGACCCTACAGACTGAAAAATTTATAGATATATTTAATTTTTTAATCTACATATTTTATAACACAACATCCACTATTCTTTAATGGCCTAAAGTAAAAAAACGTCAAATGTTATGTTTTTTTATTATTCTGGAAATAATCACTATTATTATGAACATTTATGTTTATAACGAAACAAAAATAAATAATTGAATATAACAAAATACAATTAATTCAATTGACTGTTTTATAACAATTAGGTAACTTTAAAATGAGTATATGAGATACAAAAAAAAAATCAAAAGATTTCAGAACTTTATTTATGAATACCTGAAATACTGAATAAAATATTAAGTCAACAACATTATATATTTCATTTCATTTCCGCATTTATTTTTCTGCAAAAAAAATTAATATTCTCGCTGATTAGGTACAAGTATTAAAAGCTCAATTGTTTTATTTTTTCAAAGTACATAAATAGTTTTAATCGGGGCTCTTCCATGACACTGTGTCACCCACATGTACCAAAATGTCGCCCTTAAATTTAATTTCCATGAACGTAATAATTGACATGTAATTTGAAAGTAGCTTGTTGGTGTAGTGGTCGTAACGCTCGCCCAGCGATCAGGACACCAGCAAGTTAGTCCTATTTGCATAGCACAGACTTTTGGCTTAGTTTGAGAATAGTAAGAATATTGATGCGACACGTATTCCGTGTTCGCATCTCAATTTAAAAAAACCTTGTAAGCTTTATACTCCCATATAAAAGACGATTATTTAGTTTCATATTTTCAATATTTCTTAAAACATCTTCACCCCCTCCCCTCTCCGATTTTATTTTTTGGTAAGTTGATGTGGGTAAAATGAGATTTCGATGGAAACTGAGAGCACTCCTTCACCCCATGGTTTCGAAAATTTGGTGGCAGCTGAAAAATTTCTTGGTGGGAAAGTGAACAATTCACTTACAGAAGTTGAAGTAGATAAAAACCAATATCTCAAAGAACTACTGAACGATTCAAAGTATACAGTTCACTCGACTGAACGATTCGGGGAAGTTAACTGAACTAGAACTTCCATCTCTACTACACATATACGGTGTTATTTGAAGGTACAGATCTTTAAAATGAAATAAATCACATAAAATCGTGGTAACGGTCATGATGTTAGCTTTATTGGAATGATAATTTTATGCCATCAGTGTTTTAATATAGGGTGTTTTTTTAGATGTTTGTTTTTCAAACTGGCAATACTTTTTACAGCGACAGACAATTAGACAACTGACATTGTTGTGATCAGTTTGGTTAGTCATTTTGTCGTGAATATTTGTCGTAACGACGCTATTTCGAAAATCGTGGTATTGTAATCATATTTTCAAACGAATGGCAAAAAATTATCTTTCCAATAAAGGCAATACCATTATCATTACCACGATTTTTATGTATTTTGTGTCATTTTAAAGTACCTCTGAAAAAGCACCCCATATTTCTCATTAATTTTTTAAGTAGGTGATTTTGCGGAAGAGAAAGACGTCTTCCTCTGATCTTCTTTATTCTTGAAAGACACCGGCGTAGATGGTTACCTAGTCGAAAGAAAGATATATAAAAAAACGTAAAAACAACAATTTTATTAAATCCAATATTAATCAATATAACAATGGCTTGACGTAGTACCTAGTAAGTATGCTTACAAAAATATAGATTTTATATAAACATTAAAATATAATATAGCTGTATAATAATATAAAAAACTTAATAAATAAATTAGATCCCTTTAATTTAATCTAACGAGTAAAAATATGCTTCGTTTGATTCATGGCGGATTACGTCTCTTTCCAATGAGAAAAATCAACGAAAGGGAGTTTGTGGCTGTGGCATGGCACCGCTTCATTTCTGAAAAAAAAATAGCAAACGCTCTTCTATATATAGTTTTCTGGGATATTCTGCCGTGATCTCTCTGACCAACGTTTTGGATCCTATTGCAGGGTCCATCATCAGGGCTGATGACACGGGTACACGGCAAAATATCCCAAAAAATTGAACAATGAGAACATTTTTAATAGCAAACACATTTGTTTTATTTTTTCTTACAAATTTTGATGGAACATCGTCTATCAATCGTCCCTTTAGAGGTAAAACTCACTAAGCGACAATTTTGAGATGATGAGATTTAATATTCAAAATGTGGCATTAAAATTATTGAAAACGTTCAAATTATGAATTTTACCACTAAATAGACACGGAATATTCACTTACTGATTTTTACCTGGAATAGAGATGGAAAAAATATGAATGTTTGTATTTTTAACTTATTTTGGCCAATATTGCGGTTGGTGAATTTTACCTATAAAAGGACGATATGGTCCGTTTTTCCTATTGGTTCAATAGACAATTCGACATTTCTGACTGTAAATCTTTGAACTATCAAAACAGTATATGAAATATTTAAATTCTAAATCAATAAAATTATAATTATATCAGACGAATATTTAAATACAAGTTAAAGAAAAAATCAGGTTCAAATTTCTGCAAAGTTATAATAATTTTATTTGACTTGTATTAAAGCGAAAGAATTTTTAATATTCTATATTAATTTCTTTCATGTTACAAAAGATAAGCAAGAAATATAGAATAAAACGCAAACTTTTTGCAAAAAAAAAAAAAAAAACATTTTCGTCTTCCATCAGCAAGCATAATATATTTTTTGGTTTCTTGAAATTATTATTACGTCCTTACATATGAAATTGGCGTTTTGCCGTACTGGCAAATTTGATCTCAAATATCTTCTCTTTGGTTAGGAATTCCAAATCCAAATTTATACAGCTATTTACTCATGTATTTGTGTTTTGAAAATTATAATTCATTTGTTTTTTCCTCAATTGTTTTTTTCTTTGCGTCACTCAGTTTACAAAATGAAAAACTTGAAATATCGCGTTATTTACGAGTACGAGTTCCACCGTGGCACCAGTGCTGCAGAAACGGCTCGAAGGATTAATGATGTGTATGGCGACGGTGCCGCAAAAGAAAACACAGTGCGTTTTTGGTTCCAACGTTTTCGTTCTGGAAATTTCGACCTGCAGAACAAGCCCCGTGGACGGCCGGAGACCAAAGTTGATAATGAAGAATCGAAGGCTATTGTGGAAGCGGATCCATCGCAAACCACATCCGAGTTAGCTGCAGGCTGCGGTGTTAGTGATAAAACTGTTTTAATCCACTTGGAGCAAATTGGTAAGGTGAAAAAGCTTGAAAGGTGGGTACCTCACGAATTGAGTGAAGCAAATCAACAAACGCGCGTTGACTGCTGCGTTGCATTACTCAACCGGCACAATAATGAAGGGATTTTAAATCGAATCATTACCTGTGATGAAATGTGGATCCTGTACGATAATCGAAAGCGCTCATCGCAATGGCTGAACCCTGCCGAACCAGCCAAACCATGCCCCAAGCGAAAATTGACTCCAAAAAAGTTACTTGTGAGCGTTTGTTGGACTAGTGCTGGTGTCGTTCACTACAGCTTTCTTAAATCTGGCCAGACGATTACGGCAGATGTCTATTATCAGCAACTGCAAACCATGATGGAAAAGCCAGCTGCTAAACAACCGAGGCTGGTTAATCGCTCTAGGCCACTGCTGCTTCATGATAACGCTAGACCACACACTGCACAACAGACGGCTACCAAATTAGAGGAGCTTCAATTGGAATGTCTAAGACATCCACCGTACTCTCCGGACCTTGCCCCAACAGATTACCATTTTTTTCGAAATTTGGATAACTTCTTGCAAAGGAAAAAATTCAACTCCGATGGAGCAGTCCAAACGGCCTTCAAAGATTTTATTGATTCCCGTCCGAATGGTTTCTTTAGTAAAGGGATCGATGAACTACCTATGAGATGGAAAAAGTGCATAGATAGCAATGGTACATACTTTGATTAAATAAATATATTATAATAAAGAAAAATCGGCTTTATGTTCCTCCCATACTAAACGCCAATTTCATATGTAAGGACCTAATATTAATAATTTATTGCATTGCAATAAATACTTGTCAAATTTGCAATAACTAAACTACTCATTGAAATTACATGAAGATTTATAAAACAAAGCTTACAAAGGTATAATAAAATCATCTCTCTTTAAATATTTAAGCAAAGTGTTTCTCTAAGTACTATGATACTAAAGAGCGTAAATGATGAAACTCACCCATGTATGTCGGGTCTCAGAAAAGCGTTGGGTGATAGGTAATGCAATTCGATGTGATCACTATTATCACATATCAGTCTAGACATGGATGTTTTCTTGATTTCTGATAATTGTGCTGAAAAAATTATAAACAAATTGAATATAGTCGTTCTAGTATTATTGTCGATGAGACACGGGCTAGGTTAAGATAGCTTTTTTCTCATTATGTTTGGTTTTTGCTATGCAGTAGACTTTTAACCAGATGCGGGGGCAAAAATCACACGGATAATTTTTACTGAAACGTAAAATGAATACTCAAAATTAGACTTAGTACAGATTTTGGGTGCCCACCGCATTCCCAGGGTCATTTTATGAGCGAAAGCTGACATATCGACCCTACTCATACGTCGCCAGGTTGTGTAAAGGGCGACGTGAACGACCCGAAGAGGTCACTCACTGTACCTCTCCTACATAGAAATAAATATTTATTAAAGTAGTATCAAATATAACAATTAAAGGAGACAAATATTAGTTGGAGTAAAATCAAAATATATAAAAAAGTAAAAGTTTAAAATAAAAAAGAAAAATAAAATAAAGTACGGTGAGGATATAGGAGATTAGTTATTTTCTATAAAGATAGATATATATATATATAATGAGATAGATATATATATATATATATATTTAGTATATAAATAAGTATATAGTATATATATATATATATATATATATATTATATATATATATGATGCCAGTCGAGAGCCAATCGAAGGAAAAAACAGGAAAAACTAAAATAAAGAACGCAGAGTTAAGGCGGGAAAGGGGACGGCAAGCCGGCAAGCGAGCAAGCAGACGCCACGTGTTCATATAAAGGGAGTAAAAATATAGGTACCTGACGTAAAATGTCCTGGATTAGTGAGAGGCCCGTGTTCGTAGAAGTACCTGTCTCCCTTCCTCAACCTGGAGAACTGGTCGGCTATGATCTCCCTAAATGTGTAGCCGACCAGAGCGTCGTCTTCAGGAGACTCGAGAAGACCCCCCATCCAGAGGTCTATGTCGTAGGGGGAGTCGTACACCCTGCCTACGTGTTCAGCAATCTATTGGAAAGTAAAAGAAGTCAAATTGGTAAAATAATGTATGAATAGAATATCTGAGAAAATTCAAAACAAGAGTGCAATTAGTTTAGTAGATTAAAATTCACAACAATAAAAAAAGTAACCCATAAAAACCAAGTTTTGATTATACTAGAGGAAACTGGTTTGGCGCTTAACCTATGCGTTGGGCTCGTTGGGATGCGACGCTACGAAAGGGATAAAAGATTTCGACAAATCCAAAATTATTACTTTATCAGTTTTCGCGTCTACCAGATGCGTCGGAATCTTTTCATAGAAATTGTATGAAAAAAACCATTAAAAATTTGAAAAATCCAAAATTATACTGTACTTATTAATTTTTTTTAGCGAAAATTTGATAGATCTCTTTGATCGTCGCCACGAGTCTGCTTGCAATGTTTCAGCTCGATTGGATCACGGGAAAAGGGTTGAAAATCGATCCAAAGTTGTTGCGTCAAGCAGACGCCACGAGTTAAAATAAAGGAAGTAATAAATATACCATTGAAAATATACCAAAAAAATGCTAACTTTGATATTGCATATCTCCATAACTATTGATATTAGGCCATGGTTGCTTAAACATTTTAGACTCATAACATAGTCAGGAATCTACCGGCCAAGTTTCTGCTGCTAGCTCTGGTACAACCTGTATATGTATCGTAAAACTACTATCTACAATTGTAAAAAAATAAGTTTGCTGTTGTATTATTAAGTGTTCATTTAGTTAGTTTTTAGTCTAATTTTGTTGGGTTTTTTGTAGATTATTTGTGTAATAATGTACTTGTACTGACTATTTCATATTTAGTATGACATAAAAGAAATTAAGAAAATAAAAAATAATATTATAAATATATACGTTTTTTTATTTTTTCGATTCATTTATCTGGTAGAGTTGCAAGTTTATGTACACGTTAAGGCGATCGTCTAGCAGAATGAGCAAATTTCACCATTTTTTCTCATATCTTCTCTTTCGTTTTTTATCACATTTTTGTAGGAACATATCTAATTTAAAAAATTTATTCATCAGGTTACATATATTTTAAATACGAATATCTTATTAAAATGTCATAAACTAAATTAAATAATTGATTAATAAATTACCAAACCTTCGATGTTTTAAAAATGAAGAAAATTGCTCCACTTTGTGGGCCTTTTATGACTGAACGGCGTGTGAGATGTCTTTTTTATTCAATAATATTACAAAGTTAACGATTATCTTAAATTTGTTACAATTATAGAAAAATCTGTTAATACGTTTACATGCAATTTATGTTTTAAAAAATACTGTTTTTTAAATTATTTTTATTTTTTGTGAGTTATTTTCGATCCTTTTAAAATAGTTTATAACTTTTTTTCTTTAATAAATAAAAGGAATAGACATTTTTATTTTAAAATTAATACAAAAAAAATCAAAAAATTATTCTCGATTTCAGATTTTAGCTATTTAATCAAGGCACTGCGTATTGTGTCATAAATACGTTGCGTCTTGATTAAATATCTAAAATCAGGAATATCGACAAAGATTTTGATTTTTTTTTTGTTTTTATTGTAAAATTATAATATCTATTCTTTTGACTATTGAAGTAAAAAAGTTGTCAACCATGTAAAAAGAGTTGAAAAAGACCCACAAAAAAAAAAATATTTTTAAAAAACAGTATTTTTTAAAACATAAATTGCATGTAAACGTATTAACAGATTTTTCTATAATTGTAATAAATTTAAGATAATCGTTAACTTTGTAATATTATTGAATAAAAAAGACATCTCACACGCCGTTCAGTCATAAAAGGCCCACAAAGTGGAGCAATTTTCTTCATTTTTAAAACATCGAAGGTTTGGTAATTTATTAATCAATTATTTAATTTAGTTTATGACATTTTAATAAGATATTCGTATTTAAAATATATGTAACCTGATGAATAAATTTTAAAATGAGATATTTCCATACAAAAATGTAATAAAAAACGCAAGAGAAGATATGAGAAAAAATGGTGAAATTTGCTCATTCTGCTAGACGATCGCCTTAATAGCATCAAACTATGGTAGACTAGACAGGGTATGAGAAAAAAAGGTTTCAGAGAGGGGTCAGTCACCACTTAGCAGAAATTTAATTTAATTTGATCCGCTCCATACAAAAAATACAAAACTTTTTTTTTGCCCAAACTATAAAGTTTAGGAAAAAGTTTCATAGGATAACTATTGATAAGGTTAATGAGCTTTTATTATTTATAAGAAAAAAGTAAAAAAAAGAAAGTTGGTCCCTAAGTCCCTCAAATTACGGTTTGGACCCACTGTGCGGCGTTGGGATTTTATTGGCATCTATCGACTTGCTACAAATGTTACATTAGCGAAATTCCCCTACATTTTCGCCGGGAAATTTTGTCTGAAGGAAAGAAATGTCGCGAGCTTTAGCTATATAGATCTTATCGGTACGGTCCACTTTTTTGACCTGGTACCAGTATGTTTCAGTGTGATTTTAAAGACGTTTCACGCCAAAGTGCAAATTTTGGTATTGCATATCTCTATAAATGTTGGTCACGGTTGCTTGAACATTTTCGACTTGTGTTGCTTGAACATCAAGGATTCCTGCCTTGATAATGTATTATCCACCTGTAAAGTTTTCGCTACTAGCTACGAGACACCTTGTATACGCCATTCAATTTTTCATCCTTTAAATATTTCATTAAGTTATTAATATTATTAATATTTAAAGCATTAACTTTGTGGTTAAACATTATAACAGATTGTTAGTTAACTTTGTAAAAACCACTACCAGATTTTAGGTCTACCGGTTTCGAGACGTGCCCGTCTCTTCGTCAGGACCAACACTACACCACTACATTCACAACACTACACACCTCAATCATGGTATTGTTACACTTCCACCAATAATTGATCACATGCGTGTTAGTCTTGTCAGGGTCAAACATGCACTGATTAGCCTAATGAACCATCAGGGATCTACCGAAAGAGAGTGAGAGTGGGCGGGGTCTAAAGTGGGTGTTACCCCATCTTTTGTGAACATTAAATTAAACGCCCTTATATGGAAAATTAATTTGGTTGTTAATTAGGGGTGCTCTATTATTCACAGGTAGTTCTAAAATCTGGTAGTGGTTTTTACAAAGTTAACTAAGAATCTGTTATTTCAATAAGTGTTTGAATGATTCTTTTAAATGTGAGACAATTTAGTGTACTTGAAATTTTTTTAACGATATAATTTTCATAATATTTAACGTGCATTCAATTACCACTCTAAATGCTACTGTAGATATATAAATAACAATCAGAGAAGTCACTCACAGAATGGCCAAAGTCCTCGAAATGCTCAATCTTCGGTAAACCAACCAACTCTCTGTAATCATTGTAGCACCTGAGCCCGTGGTCTCTGCCTCGCTGGATGTTCAGGGAAGCCAGGTCGATTCCGTGCGGGTTCCCTCCTCTAAAGAGGTATTGGGTCAACTGTAAATATTAACATAATTACATATTTTAAATATAATATATATAATTTAAAAATATAGAAAGGGTACAACGTAAATTCCTAAAATTTATAAATTTTAAGCTTCATATTCCGATCGACCAAATAAACTACAAATATTTGCAAACTAATCTTAATCTCCTAACCTTGGAAGATCGAAGAAAATTAACAGATTTAATATTCCTTTTTAAAATATTACACTCAAATTTCGACTGTTGCGAACTCCTGAATAGTATTAATTTTAAAGTACCTAACCGTAGGATCCGCCAAAACATGCCGTTTTATTGTGACAATTCGGACACAAACTATCGTTCAAATTCTAGCATACCTCGGATGCACAAACTGCGCAATGAACTACCTACATATGTCGACATTTTAAATCTATCTCTCTCAAAATTTAAAAAATCATTATATGATCATTTCTTTTCAAAATATTAAATTTTTATATAATGTCTTAAATTTTTTATATATACCTGGATATTCAAATTTAATATTGCTATATTATCGGTGAGTAAAAATTTCTGAGATCACTACTTTACACATTTTGCATATATACTTTTTTTACATATATGTCTAACCTCATTATGTTTAAACTATGTATACATACTTTTTTACATTTATACCCTTTATTTTTCTTTTACATTTAATCGTTTGTTGTATTTTAATTATGTATAAACCTGTTGTAAAAGGTTATTAAGCCGTGTAATTAATAAAATAAATAAATAAATAAATAATTTAGACAATGGGATCAACTGTAAATATTGAAATAATTACATAATTTAGGCATTCGGCATGACAGATTTTGAAATAACCTTCTATAATATAGGTACACGTCTACTATTACCGAAAATAATATTATTTCAGTAATAAACTTAGTTTTTACATCTATCTATTTTTAATTTTGCGCAAAAATGCCCTCAGGTGTAATGGCGTCTACGTGACGACAAGACTTCAAGATCATCAGACGGCGATGTTTGGTGGTCTGATCGGTGTTTCAGTTAAAATGGCCGAATGCAGAATTTTATACTTTTATTTTATTGAAAATATTATTAATCTCAATGGGTATGTTAAAACTGGATAATTTTATAGAATCCTCTCAAAATGTTTTCTTCTCTAATTCTCACTTATTTTTTAATTCTTTAATACTGTCATCATGCCTATTAGGTTCACTGTAAATATTAATATAATTACAGAATTTAGACAATTGGGTCAAGTGTAAATATTATCATAATTACATAATTTAGACAATTGGGTCAACCGTAAATATTAACGTAATGACACAATTTAGACAATTGGGTTAACTGTAAATATTAACAAGAATGAAAGTAGATGAAACGACGTTCCCACTTGGATTTAAATTGTGCAAAAAAACTTCAAAGGTACTGTAAGGTAAGGTAAGGTACTTACGAATTAATACAATTTATAAGTTTATTTATAAATTTATATTTATAAGTTTGGCATTGTACAGTGCATGTATCACTAGAATAATCTGTGTTGAGGCAGGTAGTTTTTTAGTTAATTTTCCAAATCAAGTATAAAAGTAAGAATGAAATAAGATAATGATTGAAGAAAAACATAATATTCGAGAATAAATATAACAAGAACGATAGCTAGTATTGTAGGTAATACTCGATAATTTCATAAATTGAATACTTTCTCTTATTAAGTTCTGTTACTCTCGAGACTCGAGTAGTATAATATATATATTTAATCTCTAGTAAGTGTAGTAGCAAATAGTTAAATTCTATCCATTTAAAGGTTCACCATGAATAATCTCTATAAAGTTAAAGCCGATTTCATCAATAATATAATTTACTGTAGTTTCTCTGATGTGTTTCTGCCGAAATAATTAAATATATTATATATTTTAAGTCTTTTCCATATATAACTGTGTGTTAAGAGTTAAATATAAAATGAATAATTTATCTACAGAGTTCTATTTTATTATATTTAAAAAAAGCTGTAATATTGTTCTTATTATATATTTCTTATTATATATCCTTCTCTCGATTATATATTTCTTATTATATATCCTTCTCTCGATTATATATTTCTTATTGTATAAATAAACGTGTCTAAATAAAATTAAACACTGAAAATATTTGATTTTGTAAAATATGATAGGTAAATAAATAAATGAACAAGAAAGTTCTCTCGTCAAATCGATGCCGATTTGGCAATACTTAAGGGTGATTTTGTACCAGAAAGTTTATTCACATTTTCCAACATTTTCGTCCAAAAAATCATCAATCAATATTAGCCGCGGTCAGACCGTGAAGCAACAGGTCTTAAATACTGAAAAAGTAACCTATAAAAACCAAGTTTTTATTATACTCCCTTTCTTTGTAAAATATAACAACAATTAAAGACGAATTAAAACATATAACATAACACTTAACTTACAGTAATTTAATATATTTCCAAAATGTCAGATGTTTTGAGCTTTGATAAGACACTTCATGCTTTGAAGATTAAATTCTAAAAACATTTGTCAGTCAATTTAGATTTTCGACATTCGTAGTGAAGTACCTATTATGTATACCGACGGAGTAATTCAAATTTAGAAAATATTCCGCGACGTTATCGGGCCGCCGTTGCTAGTAATCAAACTTTGGCAATGATTCCAATTTGAAAAAACCATTAAAATTTATAAAAACCCAAAATTATACTATAATTATTAATTTTTTTTAACGAAAATTTGACAGATCTTGATCGTCGCCACGAGTCTGCTTGCCAAGTTTCAGCTCGATTGGATCACGGGAAAAGGGTCAAAAATCGATCCAAAGTTTTTTTTGACGGCAAGCCGGCAAGCAAGCAAGCAGACGCCACGAGTTAATATAAAGGGAGTAAGAAAGATCTTGCCTGAACAGTAACGGACGGGTCAGTTTCTTGCATCGGTTGAGAAGTTAATCCAATGAGAAGTCGGTCGTAGAACTCGCGGACTCTCATCCGCGCTGGGTGGAACATGACTTCGGGAATCAAAATCACTTCATCAATCTCTATTCCTTTAGGAATCCTGAAAAAATAATTACATTTAAAATATTGTCCCGTGTCGTGAAAACCCGGAATTTAATAACAGATTTATTAATTACTGATTAATTAATTAACCAAACAAAGTCAAAGTACAAAGTCACATAACACAATTCGACTTAACACTATTACATAAATTAAAATATTTCGCAAATTTATCACTCGTAAATAGACACTTTATCACTTTATTCACTATTCACTAGAACATCCATAATATATCTTGAATATCTTATTTATAATACTATTATCCAATTTCTTAGTAAGAAATTTATTTAATTATATTAGCTTATTAAATTATATATTTGTTAAGACGAAGACGAATTAATATTGAATTTGGCACTAGTTCTTCTACAAAACATTATCAAAAGTTAATCGTAGCGTGGGTATTTGAAAAATACTTTAACGAAAATTTTGTTTTGATCACACGGAAAGTTAAAGTAAATAGAATATTTTGAGTTTGTTCAAATCTTTCAGAACAGTGCTGGATTTATGTCACAGAGACATTATTAATCAATTAATGTATATTATAGATATCTCACAGAGACGAAACTGTATTTATTATTAGTACAGGCCGCATGGAAAGGCGCTTACAACTCATATGTGAAAGCTTTCCACGCAATTTGAACATATATACAACTTCCAAAAAATGAATAAGCATGGTATATTCTATCATGGGTGGAAATGGCGAATGTTACAATTGTGTAAAATGATCACTTAAGCCAACCATAAAGATAGGTCATAAGTCCTATGTACACCCAAATGACTTCTATATACCTACTTTCCCATAATAAATACAGTTTCGTCTCTGTGAGATATCTATAATATACATTAATTAAACTAAATAAATTAAAAATAAATGTAAACTTTGAAATCGCTTATCTCTATGACTATTAATATTAGCACATTTTTGCTTCAACATTTTCGATTCGTAATTTAGATAATAATCTGCATACATTAACATTTCGACAATTTTTTTTAATGTTTAGGTTTTCATAAAAAATATATGTGAAAAAATGCTCTATCGGCAATTTGAATAGTGATGTTCTATCTATTCTAAAATGATGTATGACTGTTTGTATGATTATGCGCTTCGGTTTATTTCGCTACGTAAGAAATTTGCAGATTATTCGCTGTCGAATTGCCACCCTGGTCCGCAGCTCATAGCTGCCTTCGCTTCTATATCGCTGTCAAGCGTGCTAGAAACAACACCCACTCTACTCCTGGGCGCGTCTTATTTATATCCGGCTAACGCCGATACCGAACCCTCCAGAGGATTCCAGTATTTAGGAGAACTCTCTCGTGGCTTCAAGGCTTTTATAGATGTTTCTCGATGCTTCCCGAAAGCCATAGATTACGCTAGACCGTTCTGGAATCTTCGATAGTGTTGTGATCATTTCAAACAACTGTCACTTGACATGAGTGCGAGATTATTTTTAGCCTCGTTACAATATAATAAAAAATCGAAATGTTTTGTTCATTGACACTTTTTTTGGTTGATATGGTCATTCTCTTTTTTGTTGTAGTTAAACTATCCCTGTCCATTATCGTGACGCGGTGGTATTTAAAAATGTTAATTTTTGTTATGTTTAATAATATAGGTTTGATCATATCTTCTCATAATAATACGATCAATTAAACTAACCCAAAAAAACAAGTTTTTATCATACTCCTTTTCTCAATTGTATTGTTTCCAATTTGATATTCTATCAACATGTAACTGTCTGCTTGTATTTGCTCTACGTAAAACATCAATATTACTAGTCGTTGCAGTCCAGGACATCCTTAACACATTTCGAACCTAGTAGACTTATAATCTTATTAAAAGATGCACGGGCTATCCCTTTTCTTCCTTAAAATTTATAGAATATTGAAAACGTAATAATTGGTATAGGGGGAGGCAAGGCGTCAGCGAAACCGTCTGGGCCCATGGCTTAAGTCAGACTAGTTGAAACAGGTTTCGCACCATCTCCACGCATCGGGTTCCTTTTTCATTTGTATGATTTCCAATTTGAAAAAATCGTTAAAATTTCGAAGAATCCAAAATTATACTATTATTGAATTTTTTAAACGAAAATTTGTTCGATCATTTTAATTGTCGCCACGAGTCTGCCTGCAAAGTTTCAGCTCGATTGGATCACGGGAAAAGGGTTAAAAATCGATCCAAAGTTTTTTCGGCAGACAAGCAGACGCTACGAGTAAAAAGAAAGAGAGTAAAAAAAAAATGACCCATGAATCCAGAAATTACGCGCATGTAAAATGTTAAGAAAAGAGTCAATATGAGAGGTCTAGTAAACTCAGCTAGTAGGACCCAGCTCGATAGACTTCAGTCAGTGATGAATGATATGATATCCTCAATGCTGAAGCAGCTACATTGGCTTCGCCTGCCAGAGCGGATAAATTTCAAACTCTCTCTGATGGTGTACAAAAGTCTTCAAAGAAAAGCACCGCAATATTCGATCGACCTCTGTATCCCGGACAATATCACTGGAAGACGGCTCACACTGCGGTCAGCTGAATCGGAGGCACTCTGCAGGCTGGTGGTACCAAGGAGACCTGGAGCCACCAAGTTTGCGGAGCGTGCTTTCAGCTTTGCGGGCCCAGCTATGTGGAATCAGCTGCCTCCGGTGCTGCGATCTATGGAGAACCAGGAACACTTCAAGAAGAGCCTAAAAACTCATTTTTTCGTGATGTCGTACCTGTAAAGCGCCATTGAAGCGTCTCTTACGCAAAAATGGCGCTACATAAATTAACATAAACATATACATAGAATTAAAAAAAAGTAACCCATAAAAACCAAGTTTTCACTATACTCCCTTTCTCATTACTAGTGGAAACTCGTTTGGCGCTTAACCTACGCGCTGGGCTTCGGTCGGGCGACGCTACGAAAGGGAGGAATAAAAATTTTCCAAAAATCCAAAATTATACTATAATCAGGTTTCGCGTCTACTGCATTGAAATATTTTCATACAACTTAATAATTTGAGTGAAAAAACCGTTTAAAATTTGAAAAATCCAAAAATTTATTAATTTTTTGTAACGAAAATTTGACAGATCTTCTTGATCGTCGCACGAGTCTGCTTGCAAAGTTTCAACTCGATTGGATCACAAGAAGAGGGTTAAAAAATCGATCCAAAGTTTTTTCGTCAGCAAAGCAGACAAGACGACAAGTAGACAAGCAGACGCTACGAATTAAAAGAAAGGGAGTAAAAATATACTCACTTAAGTTTCCCATCGACTGTTGAGTGTCCGAACCGAAAGGCAGCAACGCTAAACTCATTCGTGAGACTTGGATTCGTTTGCATGTCGTAGTCAAGTGAAAATCCATGCCGAGGGCTCAGTCCAAATTCTTCCATTGCATTGTAACCTACAGAAATAAAATACCTTTGTTGACAGGATCGTATTTGCGCTATAATTGCATTCAATTAATTCAAGGACTCCAGAACAAAGTCCTAGATTAATTCTGTGGGGGAAAGGAACAACCGAACGAGTCAACAAAATCGGGTTTTGAGTTAAGCATGCAGAGTTGTTCTTTAGATCCGTATCTAGCAAGGAAGAATTGGATGAGTCAGGAAATGAAATAAAATACGAATATTTTTTAATTTTTTTGATAAAAGACAAATTACATGATTAATTATTTGAAAACTTTGGCAAAAAACAACGACATCAGTCGACTTGGTTCAACGTTTTTATGCAAAAAAACTAATGGTGCAAAAATTATTATATTTTGTTTTGGATCTCGTGAAAACCTGCATTTTTTACTCATTGGGTTGTTTCTTTCATCCACAGAATAGGCAAGATGACAGTATGAAAAATTTAAAGAAGAAGTGATTTTAGAGAAGAAAATATTTTGAAAGGATTCTATAAAATGATCCAGTTTTAATATACACATTGAGATTAATAAGATTTTCAATAAAATCAAAGTATAAAATTGTCAATCCGCCATTTTAACTGAAACGCCGGTCAGAGCGTACGACGCCACGCCTCAGTACCCATCACCGTGCCTTTGAACCGTTGCCATAGACACAATGCAATGATTACTGAGGCTTGACGTCACGAAGACGAAATGTAGATGAAAATGCAATTATTTGCGTAAAAACTTAGTTTATTACTGAAAAAATGTTATTTTCGGTAATAGTAGACGTGTACCTAATATATAGAATGTTATTTCAAAATCTGTCATCATGCCTATTACATGAAACATTGGTGTTGCCTTTCACGACTGTCAACATGAAAATTGATTTTCTTCCGGGGTGTGTTGTAGTGATGGGTCCGCTCTGTACTCACTACTACAATGTAGTACTACATTACACTGAAGTGTACACTTTGCACGTTTTGAAGTGTAGTGCACACTACAAACTACAAACACCAAAGTTATTGAAAGTATAAACTTCAAATAGTACACTTCATTTCAAAGCGAACACTACAAAGTACATATACTTTAAAGTTATCGAAAGTATGAGAAACATACTTTAAATAGTGCATTTTTTAAGTGAAATTTTTGGGAAGTTGATGTAGCTAAACGAAGAAATCTCTGGAAACTGTGGCAACCCCCCCCCCCATGGTTTGAAAAATTTTTTTTTGGAATGGGATGAAGAAATCTGGCTGGCGACCTTTTTTTTTTTTAGGTCGCCAAATGTTACTTTGGAGAAAGAAAATGTCGTCATTTATCTTAAATATTTTTCTCGTTGACCTTTTTTTTTTAGCTCGCCAAATTTTTATTTGGGAAAAAAATATTAACTCACTAGTACTACATTACTTCAGTACTTCATTTCATTACACTTCACTTCATTAATACTACAATTACTTCATTTCATTACTTCACTTCATTACATTACTTCACTTCATTTCGTAGTACTACAATTACTTCACTTCAAGTAGTTTTTACTACAATTGTAGTGTACACTCTGTAGTCTTCAAACTGGTGAACGTGTGTGTTGTAGTCTTCATTTTGAAATGCAGTTTTTCCCTTCGCTAATGTGTTGGTATAGATCAAATTTTGTTGAATTCAGCCATATTTTAGTCGCCATGAACAAGTTAATTTATATATATTCAAGAACACATTCATATTTGTGAAGTTATAATTTTTCAGAACAAAGTTCTGTGAGATTTTTAAAACCAAATTAATTAATCAATTAGAAAGACATACAGAAAAATCTAATTCACGAAAAAATATTAGGTTACTACTGGGATTCGAACCCAGGTCACCTCCTTTCCGGGGCCGGTGCTCTGACCACTAAGCTATAGCAACCCTCTATGTTTCCGTGAATATATCGACCTTATATGTAGTCCTTATTTTTATTAATTGATTTATTTTTATTTTTGTCCATAGAGCAATCCACTTTTTTGATACGGTAGTTGAAATTACTTTGCAATGCCACCGCTAGATGAACGCCAGAATTAATTGAATAATTCATTTTATTTGGATATACATTTATACAACAGATATTATATATATTCAAGAAGATATTAAATATATTCAAAAAAAGTGGATTGTATGGACAAAAATAAAAATTAATCAATTAATAAAAATAAGAACTACATATAAGTTCGATATATTCACGGAAACATAGAGGGTTGTTATAGCTTAGTGGTCAGAGCACCGGCCCCGGAAAGGAGGTGACCTGGGTTTGAATCCCAGTAGTAACCTAATATTTTTTCGTGAATTAGATTTTTCTGTATGTCTTTCTAATTGATTAATTAATTTTGTTTTAAGTTAATTTATAGTTAAAAATAATTACACAAATCAGATATTCACCAAGAACAAGCGGCAGATACTCATTGTAAATAATGTGCTGAAACTCCGCGATGACAATTTTTCTCGCTTCCAAGAAAACCAACTGATCTGACCAATGGGGATTGAGTTCGCAGAGTATCCCCGCCACTCTGTTGTGTTCCCTGGTGAACACCATGTGCACCGCTACCAGAGATATCATTTGATTGGCATGTCCGTCTCCTAGAAAAATAATAAAATTAAGAAACATCGGAATAAGTGAAGAATACAACCGAACTTGAATTTTGATGAAAGAAAAATTGTTCCAAGTGTAATAAAGGGTCCTGATTACATTAATGAAGTCAAATTTTCCCGCTTGCTGGTTTAAAAGCAGTTATTTCAAGTTTAAAAATGATACATTTTGACTCTTCACGCTATAGATGCCCATATAATAAAACAAGAAACCACAGAAAATTAATGTTAAGTCTAGATGTTGTATTAGGTAGGAAAAGGCCAATTTTGTATTAAAAATGGATTCAAATTCACAATGATATTTTCTTAGGTAATGTGGGGCATACATTATATTGCACGGGGCGCGGCGTATTGCAGGATCGTATAGTTGACTTGTTTGATAATGAATGGGCCCACTTATGATAAACGTGATTTGTCAATTTCTATGAATAAAACAGCAAAAACATATACTTTGTATATGCATCTATGGCGTGAAGTGTCAAAATGTATCATTTTTAAACTTGAAATAACTGCTTTTAAACCAGCAAGCGGGAAAATTTGACTTCATTTATGTAATCAGGACCCTTTATTACACCAGGAACAATTTTTCTTTCATCAAAATTCAAGTTCGGTTGTATTCTTGACTATAGCCGAAACATCATCAAGATATTATGTTTTCAAAAATATCTTATGTAGGTGTCGTATTGTGACTGTAGTCCCACGAGACACTAAAGATGAAACCATAAATCGATGGTGATATGGCAATGTGTACTATCTTATTTTTAAAGTTTTTTTTAATTGGTTATGAACAGGGATCCCGGGATAACAATCCCTATTCACAACACAGTTTAAAAAAAAAACTGAAAAAAATAGAGCATATATTGCTAGATCACCATTGATTTATTTTTTCCCGACTGACAATGATACGATTATGAAAATATTCTTAGGTTTTTTTTGGGATTTAACAGAATCGAAAACGTTCAAAAAAAATTCCTTAAGCGCATTAACTAGAAATTTAATTTGAATTTTAACTATGTGGACTCAATAAAATTTCATAAATTGGAAACTCTAGAAAATAGGCGAATATTGTCAGATCAATCCTTTCTTTTCCAAATAATTCATAACCTTATTGATTCTCCTGAAATCACCAGCTTGCTAGCTTTTCGCGTCCCATTCCGACCTACCAGACAGAAGTACCTCTTTTCCCTTCCAATTTATCAAACCAACGACAGGAAATCCTCTCCCATTCCACGCATATGCTCAGATTATAATTACCTCTTAAATTCAATAGATATTTTTAACACTTCATCTTCTTCTTCTTCATCAGCCTTCGTCTTTCCACTGCTGGATATAGGCCTCTTCCTTATTTTTCCATTCTTCCCTGTTGTTGGCTAATTGTAGCCATTTCTTTCCCCCCACAGCGACAATATCATCGGCCCATCTCTTTTGAGCCAATTTTTATGCCAAACACCTTCCAAAATGTACCGAAATTCTAAATTATTAACACTAAATATGAAGAATATGGTGAAGCAGATACTAGAAACTCATCCCCCTCCTTGATCATGTATATTATATACATCACGAGCCCCTTTATGTCTATGTTAAAGCTAAATTTGGAACAATTGTTTAAATGATGTTTTATCTGTCATTGTCAAATTGACTTATCTATGATTATGTCCTATTTGTGTTATCCTTTAATTGAGGGAGACATTTAACTATTTTATTGTATTTCATCTTATCAAGCAATTGTGTCTCCCTGTTGGATGACCGAATTAAATAAAAAAAAATTATGGATATACAGGGATATAGAAGAAAGAAGAAAAAAAAGAATGACATCTGCTATGGAACAAGTACATCAAAACTATTATATTTTTCTGTATTTTCTCTCGTGTTCATTCTCGTTTAGTTTTTAAGTCAGTTGTTATATTTAAAAATATAGATTTGTCTTATAATTTTTACCGGAGTTATATATTTACTTATAGTAATATTACTAGTTAATAAGAATTGAGATTTTCGCTAGATGAAATAATGGAAATTAAAAACTAGTTCAAAATGAAAATATTTCACAATTTGCCTAAAGCATTTTTTCTATAATTTTTATTTATTTTTCGTGTACAAGTTATCTAACGGCTTACTTTCGTGATATAAAGAGATCATTTGGCCAATTAATTACAAGTAAAAATAATTAATTCATAGCAAAGTTAGTTAACTGCTCAAAATTTAAACAAAAGATATCGAAATCTGCAAAAGCCATGTTATTTCTTACCGCAGT
>JADDOH010017352.1:0-16072 GCA_016648135.1 Agrypnia vestita
GCAATGGGGCGCCGAATCTGTCATACTCGACAGCCATCTCGAGAAGTCCTCGATGTTTGTATTCACGGGTCCGGATCTCGCCGCGAACCATGCCATTCTCGCCGAAAGCGGGAGCCTTCCGACGAGCTCGCGTAGCAATTGAGGTGAGGCCAAATATCGCTCGTCCATACCTTTTACTGTGGCGACGGCATTCCTCACCGCTACCGCGAATTTCATAAACATGCCTGTGTCCGTACTCTCAGTGAGGCGTGCTGTGTTCCTCACTTTTTCCAGGACGCTTGCGATTATCGCATCTGGCTGGCCAAATAAATCCTCCAGAGTGCGCATAATCCCCTCAACACAATGAGGGTCGCCGATCAAAGGGCGCACTGCTTCCCGAGCTGCCCCCTTGAGCGCGATTCTCAACCGCATCGCGTTCTCAGCGGTTGTCAACCCACACAATTCTGTGGATTGCCTGAATTGCGTCTTAAATGAACGCCATTCCATTGGGTCGTCCGAAAATTCAGCCAGGTCCTTTGCATTAGACTGCCGCGCTATCATAGCCGACACTCGTGGCTCATCCTGGCTGAGCGGATACCGCGGGCTCTCAGGTGAACGCGTTGACCGGACCGCTTCTGTGACAGCGGAAGTCAGCCGTTCAAATTGCGCTTGTTGCGACCGCATCCAGTCGCCCAAGCTGGGATTATCGGCCTCGGCAGGAGCCTCTTGATGACAAGTTGTAGGTGCATTCATGCGCGCCGGGTCTTTTATGGCGATGTCGTCCGCCGAGACACTCGCAGCGGTAATAGGCGCCGCTACGTCGGTTGCCGCGGCGCCGGCGGCGGGCGCTCCTGCGCCCCCCGCCGCTGGGTCCCTTCCCGCCGCTGCAAGTGTCAAAGCCCTCGTGAACATCTCTTCTTGGCGCTTCTGCATTTCATCAAGCTGCCTCATGTAATGCCGGTCCTTCTGGCGTAGCTCCCTGCGCAGCCTCCTTATATCTGCACTCGAGCTAGCCGCGTCAGTAGGTGACGCCGCCTGATCCTCAGCTCCCGACTGCCGATCCGATTCGTCTCCAGATGACGCTTCGCGACGGGAGGCATTGTCTTCGTCGGCGGGTAATTCGCGATTCGAATTCGATCTTAACGAGCGCGACATTTTTCTTTAAAATATTATTATTATTATTTTTTCACAAAAAAAAATTATAAAAATTCGGATTCCGACGAAGCACAAAATTACTGAATTTAAAAAAATAAAAAACCGAAACAACGGAAATCCGGCTTCACGAAGGACCACGAAATGGTACGCACAGGGCCATACCAAGTTCGAAAAACTATTAAAAATCCCCAAAATATTTTAAAACCCAGCTGGCTAAAAAATTGAATTTAAAATAGTTAAATATAGGGTGGGTCTCCGTGTTACGGTGGGAGAAATTCAGTATAAATTTATAATATTTTAAGCACAAAGGTAAATTCGAAAGCAACAACAAAAAAACACTTTTTCGGGAATTTAAATTAAAAATAAAAGACACTTTATTTTGCAAAAAACGATTCCGCGGACCGGCAGCGTAACAAGGTAAAAGTAATATCGGCGAACTGAGGATGCTGAGTCTGCGGAATCTTCCTTTATTTATACTTAAAATCTAGACACAGCGGGAAATCAACGGTCAAAATGGGATTAGTAAGGGAGGGGAGAGACATCTCGAGAATACCCAGTGGCGGATGGTGGTCAGCGCAGCATTCCCGAGCGGTATGATCCGCGCCGGCCCATCCTCTAAACGGACTATTTTGCCCGCCTAGCCAAATTATCTCCCGAACGGGGAGGTGTACATATGTAAATGTTACGTCAAATTGAACGCCTGGCACATCCGCATGTGAATTTAATTAGTACCAATGTGTCCGGATGTGTCGGCGTTCATAAATCGCCTCAAAAAAGGCCGATTCCTATCTCTCGATGTATCTCCTTCCAAACTAATCCGATTCTTTATTTTATAACGAATTCTGACAGGAAATGACATGCCAGGTTTTGTGCACTTTTTCTGAGTTCATCTCGTGAACTTTCTGATTTTACGGCGTTGCAAACTTTCCACGCGCCGCGTACGTCTGGTCCATAAACCAGCGGCCCCCGCCAGGCGCCGGCTTGTCGCGTTCAAACGTCGGCCTGCCTGACCCCCGCCAGGCGCCGGCTTGTCGCGTTCAAACGTCGGCCTGCCTGACCATTTTAACGGCCTTTCAAATCTGCTGCGCAGTTATCTGAAAACTGGCAAAAAACATATTTTTGCTATTTAATTTAATCCGCGAGATCGGCCGTCATCCTCCACAGTGAGATACGTTTATTTCCGAATCTCGCGGATGTCCTAATAATGCACAAAACCTTATATCTCCAGTCAGGATTCGTCAGTAATAAGACCGCTAATTCCACTCATTTTATTTACAAAAAAAAATTACAAATTACATATAGAATAAAATTACAAAAAATTCTTAAAACTATTCAAGTTGTCGAGGCCTCGACGCGAGTATAAGAAATATTATAAACTAAATGCATAAATGTTCAAAAAATAAACCTTATGGTAACAATTACACATACACACACACGGCCATATATTTTTATTAAATTTAAAAAATTCAATTTTATGCCGCTGGATTGATCGTGTGCGAAACAAGGAACAACCGAATGAGTCAATAAATGTAGGTTTTCGTGAGTGTCAAAATAAAATTTGGGAATTTAGTTTGTTTGCGAAATATCTTTCGAAGCCTTTGTTATTTTTATCTTTTGTTTTTTTTTTAATAGTTTTATTGAAATTTGTTTAGGTACGTAGTAAATTTTGATACATAAAAAAAATTGATACATACATTTTTACTGTTGTACCTCTCCAAAAAGAAACTAACTCTTGTGTCTGTAGAGGAAACTTACACTCCCTTTTTTTATACCAGTAGTTTTTTTTATAAGATCATTGAACTAAGTTGACTTATGTCGTTGTTTCTTGCCAATTTTTTCAAATAATTAATCATGTATTTTTTTTTTAATTAATAAAATTAAAAAATAGTCACATTTTATTTAATTTTTTGACTCGTCTAATTTTTCCTTGCTAGATATGTAATTAAAGAACGACTTTGCATACTTAATTCGAAACTCTATTTTATTGATTTTTTTTTTATATTTTTAAAACTTTACGCTTCAACAGGCCAAGAGGCCCAATTATAGAAGCAAAACGAATCACAAAACACCCAGGCTTGAGTAAATCACATAGATTAATTGTGACCTCACCGGGAATCGAACACGGAATCCTTGGCGTAAGTAGCCAGTGTCATGCCCACTGGGCTACGAGGGTTATCAAAGGTATATGGGCTTAATTGGATTGTTATTGGAAATTAAGGTTGAAAGTCTCTAAGCTGAGGTACTTTTCATTATCGAAGAATCACCCCTGTTATGTCTCATGTCTTTCCAATTGAAACTAGCTGGTTTCCTGATCATAAGGAACCAGAAACGCCTGTTTTCGGTTGATCCTTTCGCCCACAAATTTATGCATTATCCAGTTCATAGACTCCCAAAATACATAAAATACTTATAAAATCTATGATTCATTTATATTTTTTCGATAAATAAATTTTTCGCACGTAAAATTTTTATTCTGATGCTGTTTAAAGTCTGCATTCAATATACAAAAAATAAAAACGAAAATATTTTTTTGAGATACATTTTGTAAAATTTTTATTGGTATTTTGAAAACGTACATTTTAAAACACATACAGTAAAAATACGATTTCCCGGGGATACGGTATGATTCTGAAATAATATATAGGTACCACCCCTTGTGCGCGCCCGCGCCCCTAGCGGCGAAAGCTGACACTACAAAGCGGAAATGTTGTTTTTTTCCCCCATTCTGTCATGTGACATTTCGATGCAATTCCGGCGTATTCTTTGACTGTACATGCCACCTGAAATACAGTGACATAGCGCATGCAGGCGGCCTTTTTCGAGTTGTTTGTTGCATTTTGTACCAGATAAATTGAACTCTGTGACTTTTCTATAACGCTTGCAAAAAAAAAATTCCAATTTTTGAAAGTCCGCAATAATTTGTTGTTTAGTTTGTTTGAGTTGCGCTGATAGTAGATCCATCGGAAATAGCGGCCCTTGTAGCATAGTGAGCAAAACGTTGGCGTCTCACACCAAGGGTTGCAGGTTCGAATACCATTGAGGCTACAATAAAAAATATTTGAATTCAAGCTTAGATGTTTTTTTGATGTGTTTCTCTTCTGTAGTTGGGCATTGTGGCCTGTTATGGCATTACATTTAAAAAATATATAATTACTTAAAAAATACATTTTTTTCTATAATCCTTCGTTACGCAGTTATACTTCTGGCTCTTTCCCGCTATTTTCATTTTTTCAGAACTTTAAAATTGCATATATTTATATTTTATAACACCGTCATTGTTAAAAATGTCCTAAGGTTTTCACGGCCGTTCAGAATCTTCTGTGTATAGTTTTCTGGGATATTCTGCCGTGTATATGTGACCTCTCTGGCCAACGTTTCGGATCCCATTGCAGGGTCCACATTAGCCCTGATGATGGACCCTGCAATGGGATCCGAAACGTTCGCCAGAGAGGTCACATATACACGGCAGAATATCCCAGAAAACTATACACAGAAGACCGTCATTCTTAAACAATTTTATGGTATGTTTAATTTTAAATAAATATTATTTATTCCTTTTTCTCTAAATTTATTCTCTCTGCTTCACATTTATAATCTTTTACGTAATATGATCTAATATTCTTATTTATATGCGGATGAGGTCTTTCACGCCCAGCCTGCACACGCTGAAATAAAAAATATTATACGTATTTGCTCTGCATCTACATCCGGTAGGCAGGAGATTCTGAGCAATAGATTTTTCTCGTTTTCTTTCCACTTTCTTCTTTTCTCGGAAATTGCATTTTCCCTATCTTAGAATCTTGCATCTTTGCTTGTTTCCTTCCCCTACGCAATGTACTTTTTAACGTAATTTTGCCAGTTTATAGGCTTCGAAATCACAATATTCAATTTTGGTTTAAAAATCAAAAATGTAGGCCAAAGCGGTAAGATAACAGAGCGGAATATTCCGAAAAACTCAACGGTATACAATTGAGAATCCAGGTTTCTGAAATGACACTACACTAACAAAATCGCTACTCTACGCATAGAAAGATCTCAATTAAGATAGCTTGGACACGTTTTGCGAATGCCAGATCAACGACCGCCATGATGTATATTTTGGCAATTCCAATAGTAAGGCGGCCAGTTGTTTCATCATAGATTTAGCTAGGAGAAACAATTAAAAGGATAAATGAAGATGGATTGGCACCCAGTACTGATGAAATGAAAAACCGATGAATGACGCAGAAAAGAAGGAAGAAAGGTCTTGATTGAAGTTCAAATAGATTAATAGAAAATGATAGAAATGCAAATAGTTTTGTTTTTGCTACCGTACCGCATTGTACTGGTTTTTACGATCAGCACGATCTTACACAATAAAATACACAATAAAAAAAGTATCGGAGGTGTCAAGGGTCGGGAGCTCACCTTGACGGTGAGCTCCGGACCCAAACGGTTGTACGCTTTTTGGAGAAGCAGCTCATCGACAAGGCGCCCTGAAGATGAACAGTGAGATCTGTTCTAAACGTCGGCAGACGACTGGTCCTGACGACCATAATTTGGCGTGGGTTACCCCCAAAGTTGTTAGAACTAACACATATTGTACCCGTGAAAGCCTTCGATTTAACATATATATATATATATATATATATATGATGAGGTCCCTTAGACGTACGTGTGTTAAATCCATGTATGATAGAGTAAAGAATGAAGATATTAGGAATGAATGTAAAGGTGATCGTAGCATAATACATTGAATAAAAATAGGGTCGCTCAGGTGGTTTAGGCATATTGAGCGAATGAATGAGGAAAGAATGGTAAGAAAGATATATGATGCAAGTGTTGACGGCGCCAGAAAGAGAGAGCGACCACGGAAGACGTGGCATGACCAGATTAACCAGATACTGGAAGATGGTCCTGTCAAAAGCCTGAACAACCGTCGAGCTTGCATGCGAAAGTTGTATGTCAGGACAGAAGAGTATGGCGCTCTATCCTCTCTGCCTACCCCCACGGGGAAACGGCGTGATGGTAAGTTAGTTATTTAGTTATATATATACATATATATTACATATACAAACAATAAAACCATACCGTATAATCAACATCAGGGGAAGATTGTGTTCTGGTCCTGGTCTTTGGACCCTGGTCCTCCTCAAACACGGTGACAAAGGAAATGATGATGATGAAAAATAAGTATTTTTTAGATTTTTTTGTAGTTTGGTTGTAAAACAGTTTAGCCTTCCCGATACTATGCTAAAGTATAACCTGCGTTCCGGTGCTCTTAATTCAGTTCTCATAATGAATATTTTACACATGTTATATAGGTTAACGTTACTAATAATATTATTCATTACCCATGAAATTTCCGTTTTCTAATGATGATTAGTTTGAAGTTCTGTATCTTGCATTTATCATGGAATTCCAGATTCAAATTAAAGTCAAATTAAACACGATTTTTTCATTATTGGTTGTTCCTTTGTTTTCAGGCCGTTTGTTTTTTTCTTTGATATTTCAGAAAATGAACATTTTCGTTATATTAGAATGAGTGTTTCATCGTGCACATACGATATACTCGTACATATTATCAACGACGTGTATGGACCAGGTACCGCAAATGAACGCACGGTGCGTTTTTGGTTTGATTGCTTTTTTTCTGGAAATTTTGACCTCGTCAACGAGCCCAGTGAACGACACATCGACACAAAACCTGAAACTTTTTTTTTTGTGTGAATCCAATTTAACATTCCGTTTCACGCGCTGCAAATATTGACATATTTACACGGGCGGGGCACCCCTGTGCCCCAAGATAATTAATGGATTATTTATTATGTGGGTAGAAATAAAAAATAAACATATTTTATACATAATCAATCGTTATTGACACTTTTAATGAAAGTAAAAATAAATCTTTTCTCTATAAAAACAAGAATAAGAATATTTTTTCCTTTACCTTAGAAAATTATGAAAAAATTAACATGAAAATTATAAATTTGAGATTTTAGTCATCATTAATTGACTTATTTATTTATTTAATATTCATGGAAGACCAACAGCACAACAAAGAAGCATAGAAAACATTGATATAATATAGATGGCCAATTACAGTTCTCCACATTTAGAAATATGTTAATAATGATAAATATTTATGAATTAAACTAAGGCATATTAAAAATTATATAGAAAAAAAGAATAAAAAATTTAAACAAAAGAAAAATAAACTTAATTATTAGCAGAAAAACATAGGCATAATTGAGATCATTTTGACTTTCGTTGTAACACTGAATGCCTATATTAAATTTATGATCGTTACACATAGACTTGTGACATTTCTGGCATGCGGTTCTAGTCGAGCGATCTTTGACTCTTCCACAGTCGTGGTACCTGACTGCTTTAGTCCCTTTTCGGCGTATGTCACCTTCCTGAGGTGTCAAATCGTTTTGATTTATACCCAAAAATAGCATGCTACGTTCAAAGGAACATAGTAGGCGCCATAATTGTCTAATACCTGTCATGATAATGTATGTATAACTTAACAATAAATTGCGATATTCTCTCCCTGGGATGCAAGGGACGCCATCTGCGTTAGCAGTGCCACGGCTGGCAGTCGCTAGATGTCGAGCATGTCTCACCAGCCAGCCGTGACGCGGTGAAAAAATATTATATTGTAACACATTGTTTTTCTGACAGCCCGACCACAAGTATTTTTTGACATGTACTTCTTCGCCATTAAACCTTAGTTACTCGCACGAAGAAAATTACATAACTACTCGCACGGGATCTCAGGTGACCCCAAATTGTAGGAATTATTTTTAATATTAATCGACTAAATATGTAATTAAAACTATTTTATTATTAAACTTTATTTGAACTATTATATTTTCAAGACATCAATTCATATATAATTAGACAAAAAAATAAAGTAAAGTAAAATAAATAACAAAAATTAATATTTTTTTCTTATGGTGAGGTCAAAGTTAAAAATTACAATACATTTAGGAACTCTCAGAATCGTTGTTATCAAATTTTGCACATTTTTTGCATCCTGTCACTTTGCGATCGCTTTTTCGCAGACAGTTGTTGCAGTACCCACCTTTTGCTGTGGTTAGTGGAATGCGATTGTCTAGGTCATGTACTTCAATAGACGATTTTTTACAATCTTAGCAGTTGCATTGACTTCGAGTCGTCATTTATGGTGATTTTGGACAGGTTCGACAGACAATTGCCGCAAGAAATGACGCCTCACGTAAGTACGTAAATTTTCTGTATTTGCTCGATGCACAACGCGTGCATTTATGCCTGTGACATTTATAATGTAACGTTTGGATAACTTTGTTTTTTGACATGTATTTATACATTGAATTAATAATAATATTAGTTTAAGTAATAATACACGAAAAATTATAATGAAATAAGCAAAGAGAACACGGCAAGAACTTTTTTAATCGCGAAAGTGCTTGATTTTACTCCGTGAGAGTAATTAAAGGTTAAACTCTTCCATAAATGAACGGAAAGAACAGATCAGATTATTATGCGGTTTCGGAATTTATGTGTGATATTCCTTTCGCGCATTTTTTGTAACGCATCACAAAGCTGGACTTCTTCTTGCTCTGTAGGCGACCAACAAGAGGATTTACGGAGCTGAAGACGATACTCAAGATTCAGGTCAGTGGTCATTGTTGGCGTATTTGGTTTCTCATCTGTGATTTCCGAGAGGGGAGACGTAATTTGCCTGTGAGAAGAATTCTGTGCAATATTGTCCTGAGAGTAATAATTCCAACATTAAGTTTGAACGGCGGATTGGCTATTTACACGCTCTATAAAATATTTTTATTCAGTCAGAATGTTTTGAATTTAATTAAGATAAATTATAGAAGTCACACAGAGATGAAAATATTTATTTTATTTTTATTTTTCATTTATTGGTTTTCTTACAGACATATAATTAATAAATATTGAAAAAAAACCAATTATTGTTGTACAGAGCCTTGGGCCAATTACAAGAAAACACATATACAAGAATATTAAACCAGGATCGATAAAAAAAAGAAAAAACAATATGTCAAATAGTGAGTTTGTGTGTGTGTATTTGGGTGTTTTTATGTGTCCGTGTGTTTATGCGTTTTTATGTGTTTGTGTGTGTTCACATGCATGGGAATAAAAATGTCATCGCGCGAGTTTATACGTAAGGAATTTTGTAAACTGTTCAAAACTTAAATATAAAATATCGAGATCTGCAAAGGCCGTGTCATAGGTATCTAGAACTCTGTTAATAATACAATTTTTACCGTAGTTTGTTCTCCAATGATTTAAGTGGAAAAGGCGTGGTGCTCTTGTTCGTCTCTGCGGGACATTAAAGTGTATCGAATTTAAAATTTCAGGTGTATCTATGCGATTATTCAGTATGTATATTATATTATTCAGTCACAGTAGAGATGTGTATAGAAATCTATAAATATTGATAATAATTTACAATATTTAAAGTCATCCTCATATTTTTTAACAATATTTTAATATACAAACAGTTAGATACTAGAATTATCGATCGCCACTTCCAGAAGCATTCTCGCTAACGTCGGGTGATTGTCTAATCGTTGAAACTTATCGTCGGCTTCAAAGCATTATTGGATATTGTGAAAAGTTTTGAAAGGGTGTTGTCAATTCGCCAACTTTGAGCTCATTCTCATCTCATCTGGAGGAATAAGATGATTTCGATAGGGAAATCGAGCTTCCTGTTCCCTTCCATACCGTGTGCAGTCCATAAAATCATTCTCAATGACGCCCAATCTTCCTTCGTTCATCCTTGTAATATTTATTATGTGTAAAACAAATTTTAAATACAATATATTTTTAATTAAAATATTTCATCACACAGCTACAACGTTATTCACATTGTTACAGGATCATGTCAGTAGGAGAAAAATGAACGTTTAATTAATTAACTACAAAAACAGAATTTTTTTTATTTATTTATTTATACAGTTGATACATATTAAGGTTTTCTAAAAAAAAAAAAATTATGTTAGTACATTTTTAAGACATTATACTCCCCATAATATAAGCCAATAGCTCGAGCTTATGGGAGAAGTATTAACAAACCAAAATAAATTAAAATAGCAGAAATCATTTAGAAGTAGTAATTTTTATTATACAAAAACCATTCGAGACATGTGGGCAATGTTAGAATACATCGTTGTCCAGTATTAAAGATTTGACTTCTTTCTTAAACTGTTCGTATTTTGGAATGTTTCTTTCTCGAATTTTTTTTTGCGACAACAATGTACCATTTCACTCCCAAGTGATATGAAATATGTACTTACCTAGAGCAGCATTATGAAATTCAGACTAATTTCGCACAACGATGTACCGTTTCACTCCCAAGTGATATGAAATATGTACTTACCTAGAGCAGCATTATGAAATTCAGACTAATTTCGCACAACAATGTACCGTTTCACTCCCAAGTGATATGAAATATGTACTTACCTAGAGCAGCATTATGAAATTCAGACTAATTTCGCACAACAATGTACCGTTTCACTCCCAAGTGATATGAAATATGTACTTACCTAGAGCAGCATTATGAAATTCAGACTAATTTCGCACAACAATGTACCGTTTCAATCCCAAGTGATATGAAATATGTACTTACCTAGAGCAGCAATATGAAATTCAGACTGATTTCGCACAATACAACACATCATGACTTCGGCACGGCAAGCCGATACTTAACCACAACACCAACATTCAAGACAACACATCAGCCTTGATGATGGACCCTGCAATGGGATCCGAAACGTTGGCCCGAAAGGTCGTAACAACACGGCATAATACCCCAGTAGACACAAACTTGATGATTTCGCACTTATGTTTTGAATACTTAATACTCGTCTTATAATGCTCGCACGTCTGTGATTGCACTTTTTCACTATTGAACGCCTTGAGGTACTCTCGTAATTTATTTTACTTGGTCGCGTTGCCTTTATCGATGCTATAAACTTGCTTTACCATCAAAAATAGCTATGTGTGTAGCAGTTATGTTTCCCTGTACATACACAGAATGTAATTTGTGAACATTCTGGTATGATCTACTGATTTCTAAATCTTTCTAGTAATTTCTCATTTGCTGTTAAGCGTTCAGAGTGCTGGAAAATATTCTATAACATTTATTTATTTGTTTCCACTTTCTCGTAAAAATATTAATAAGTTCTCTTAAATTTTATATTTCCCTACAAAACGTGCTCTAAAAAGGTAAAAAGTTTGCTTAAAAGGTTCGATTTACCATCGGAATTCAACGTTGTTGATTTTCACAAAAACTAGGTCATGTATGCATTATTCGATTCCACTAATCTGATCTAGGTGTACGTTTTCAAGTCAATATTATTGTGGGTGGCGCATTGTAAAATCAATTTATTTGTATTCTACGTGTTTGGTTTGGGTCTAGGGAGGAAATTGCACGTCCAAGGAGAATCCCTGCTTTGAACACACGCCCTCCATTCGCTGGAGGAAATCATTTTAGATATGGTACAAGTCCAATCTCGAAAGTGTTTATAAAGTATTGTTGGATTTGTTTCCACCGGGGACTTGATTAGCACCGCGGTGTTAGAATGTACGTGATTCTGAGATACATACAATTTATTTCATGGAATTGTTTCTTTTTTTAATTGTCAATCTTATTTTTTTACACTTCAACATACTAAGAAGTCCAATTATAGAAGCGAAACACATTACAAAACACCCAGGCTTGAGTAAATCACATAAATTGATTTTGACCTCATCGGGAGTCGAACCCGGAACCCTCGGTTTGAGAAGCCAGTGTCATGCCTACTGGGCTACGAGGTCCGCCAGTAATTTACAGCAAGTTGTAAAATTAGATATATTTCACGTCCAATTTAAATCATTGAAACATTCATTAAATTTAAAACGTAGTACATTCTTACTTATTCTTGTGTATTCCTGCATATTCTTGCAAATTCTTTCATATTCAAACAAACAATTTGCAGTATCTGAAGAATTACGTTTAAGAGTATTCGCTATTTGTCGCGGGTTCGCGGCGGTAGAAGACAAATGAAACACTCCTCATCATCAGCCTTGATGATGGATCTTGCAATGGGATCCGAAACTTCGGCCAGAGAGGTCAGATATACACGGCAGAATACCCCAGAAAACTAAACAGGGAATTATACATTTTTCAAAAAAATAAAAAATTGTCGCATTTTACTTTATTTTCTGATTCATAATATTTTCTTACTAGATATGTATCTCAAGAACAACTCTGCATACTTAAGTCAAAACGGTTCCTTTCACCACATTTTTCGCTCGTCTATGATCGCACTTATTTTATATCGCGAAAGCCTGCTAATCATTTCGCTGGTGGCTACGCGTACTAACTCCTCCCTTTCTCTGGTATTTGCTTCTATGAAATCGCCCAACTGTCACCATAAAGCGAACTGCGTAGTTGTTCTGTCACCCCTTAGATATAAAATGCCACTTCTTGAATATTCGGGTATGATCGTGTGTATTATAAACCCTTCTAGTAATTTATAATGATTCTAAAATATTCCAGACCTACGTGCAGCCATGTGATCACTTGATCATATGTGGTTACTAACTATTAAGCTGTATCCCTGTAAAAATAGGCGGAGAGACTAGGACGCTAAATTATCTGAAGAATATCGTACATCTTCTTATGCACGCTCTACGGTTGTTGAAGTCTTAAACATGACCATCCTCCATTAATTATTGTATTGTATCGTGCCAGGTCTTTTGTGGACGCCCTCTGTGTCTGCTGTGACGTATACATATTTAAAAATATAAGCACTTATCTTACCCATAATCATAATTATCGTTGTTTTTCTATCAACTGCTGTATGAAGGTCTCCTTGAGAATGTCCCACATTTATATATCTATTCCTGCCACTTATTGCTAAACTTCATAAATCATAGTGATTTCATTAATACAGCGGATTTTAAAGCGGCTTCTTTATTTCCTTAAGGTACCACTCGATGATTGAAATTGTCCAAAGTTCTTCTGCCGAAATCCACATAATTTTCAGAGCATATTGAACTACACATTGCTTTAAAAATTCAATATTACTTCCACAATAATATTTATATTGCCATTTGATAATGTTTATTGAATATTTTTGCTTGTTGTTCTCTTTCTCAATTAACTTATTTTAACGAATTTGTTAGTTTCCAAATATTTACAGAGATAATGCTCGTATAATACTTAAGACACTAAGTATCATCAACTTTTGCCCTTTGAAATATTATACGACAACATCTTGAGCAATATAAGTAAACATTGACCGATTGGAATTTCGCGATGAGTTTTTTGAGGAACAATGATTCTGCGAAACCGTACTGCTCAGATCACTTGCTTTGTCGTCGGCGTAATTTGATACGAGGTCACTTGAAAATCGTCCGACAAGTAAATATGAGATCAAATTCTTAATCTCTTAGGTTAGATGATATTAAGATGATGCTGAGTGATGTAACATTTTATTTTTTTATTTTTTAAATTAAAAATCACTATCACAATGAACTTCAAATAAATAAAACGAATTGTCAATACAGTTTATTCATTTACCTACTGCGAATATACTTAGTGCGTCAACAACTATGAGAACGAATATGTCAATATTTAAAGCATAATTCATATATTTGATTGGGTACTTTTTTTAATAGTTCACATATTTAGGGACTTTTTTAGTGACATGGAACTTAATGAAATATATCACATAAAAATCGTGGTAACAGCCATGGAATTAGATTTTTTGGAATGATGATTTATTGCCATTTGTGTTGAAATATAATTACGATTCCACGATTTTCGAAATATTTTCGAAATAGGTGATGGTGAATGGCAAACCAAAATGATTAAAATCAGCTGCTAAATTTCAAATTGGCTTTCGCTGAACAAATATTTGCAATTCGAAAAAACAAACCTCTAAAAAAACACTATATTTTATATACAAGGGCAAAAAATTATCTTTCCAGTAAAGCCAATATCATTGCCATTTTTAATTGTATTATGTTTTTGGATTCTAAAAGTCTATACATCTAAACAAAACACACTGTAAACAGTTATATAATTTTTTGTTTTCCTAGGGTCAGGTAGTTACTCGCAACCATATCGGTCCAAATATATCTGTTCAATATTTTATAGCACAACATCATTAATAGAAAATCAATTTCAATTTCAAGAAACCATCTCAGGTCTATCATCAATAATTATTATCACCTGAGTCCATTAATTGAAACTTCTCTATAAGGTGCCACCAACCTCCTCCCCTAACAATGAGCGCTTCACCCCCTTTGTTCACACAGCACTACGGTCTTCTCATTTTCAACCACCTTCTCACATTACGACTAGCTGGAAGGCTTCTGCCACCCATCTTAACACAGTGCTCTCTATCTTCTTAACACCTCGAAAACCTTTTTGCTTTTAACATTAATTATTTTTCTCTTTGAAATATTCCTTCATTGATGTGAAATAAAGTGCATTACTTACCAAGAGATTTAAAATCATTATTACATTATACTAAGGTATACTAGTGTTGTAAAGCTTTATCTTCATAGTGCGATATTGGAATCTGTTTTATATGAAAACGTATGTTTTTTAAAGCTGTACACTTCGTAATAAAATGTAAGAAACCATTAAAATATTTGGCTGTAACTTCGTGTTTTATTACAACCTTATAATGTACGCACAATATGAGATATTAATTAATACTATATGGATGATTTTTTAATATTTTTTAATAATGAAGAAAGCAACAAAATGTTTTTTGTTTAATTATTTCTTAGTAATTCCTAAAGTTGACATAAATTATATTTTAACAAACATCTTTCAAACTGATTTCTCCCTAGTTTTTAGATGATTCTCAGTACCAATCCAACATTTATCCTCCAGCACAGTTTCTGGATAAAATTTTGTATCTATTAATGATGAATAAAGCAATACAATGTTTTTTGTTTGATTATTACTTAATTATTCCTAACCTTGACATAACCTATTTTTTATCAAACATTTTTCAAACCGGGTTCTCCCTAGTCTTTAGATAACTCTTGAAATTGTAAAGGGTTTTCGACCAATTTAATTACCATCATGAATAATCTCTACAATTTTAATGCCAGATCCATCAATAATATATCATCTGTAATCTTCACTATTATAATTTAATGGATCCATGTCATATACATTGTACAAAAAAAGGAATGCCTATAATATTTAAATAAAATAAGACAATCATAAAAATGTTGAATGACCTTTAATCAGTTTAATCAGTAATCAGGATTATTTCACAAATACTTTGATAAAAGAATTAAACAAAATCATTATTTTCTTTCATAGAATACAAGAGGCGCCAAAAGCATTACAATTCAAAAGAAAAATAAAAAACTATTCAAAAAATTGTCGGATATTCTTCGATAGCCCGTAAAAAACTATACAAAACACAGTAAATATAAAGGACTTCTTCTTCAAACATAGCAAAATCATTTTGCGGTGACATTATAATTTATAGAACTAAACTTTGTTTACACCACTTTTTTATTATTGAAAAAATTCAACATATTGTGAAGCCAATGGCTTCTTCGTCAGGATAACAAAAATAGAATTAAAAATTTATTTTATTTTTGTAATCCTGACAAAGAAGTCATTCATTGGCTTCGAAACATGTTGAATTTTTTCAAAAATAAACAAAGTTTAATTCTATAAATTATAAATATAAAGGAGTTAAAATAACTGTAGATAATTGAATATCAAAAGATTTAATGTAAATCGTGTATTATATCACACAAAATATGTATAAAACTAAATAAATAGTGAAAATATGAAGTATAATACAAAAGGGTATAAAGCGACGCTAAAACATGGCAGTTATAATATTACCATCAGTGACACGTCTCTAAAGTGTTAGACTTAAGAACGCTCGCCACCCTCTATTCTCTCAAC